>CAKKTI010000010.1:4313-127258 GCA_920105805.1 Condylostoma magnum
ACTATTAAAGGTAATAAAACACTAGGAACTCCATGAGAAACAGAAACTTGAGGTATCATCTACAGTGTAGACATAAGCAAAAAGTAAACATTAGCTAATTTGTGAAATTATTCCCATAGATTCTTAGGCACAAAGTTTCACGGTGTATATTTACTAGTACGGATTTTATTTTTAGCAAAATCATTACTATCATTAGGCCAAGTAATCACTCTTTCCTCCCTTTTGTCCATTTTATATTTAGAACGCCATTTAGGCTTTTTATGTTCAAACACGATGAAATTGGCGTAAAATTTTAACTACTCTTCCTTGTCTTCTATGTCTCTAGAGTTGATTCTATTCAGGGTCGCAAATATACAGGTAGCTACTACAAGGAGCACAACTCACTTAATCAGTTCAAAATTTTGATCGAAAAATGACTCCTATTCTATAAAAGCCATTACAAGAGAAATTTAGCTTATAAGAAAACTCATTTTATTATAAGAGATCTTTAATATGATTGTTTTTGATATAAACCTCTAATAACTTACTACCATTGATTGAATCTAGTTCAAAACTAAAATCACTGCAGGAGTCTTTGTGCCGTAGTATTAATCTAAGAATTTTTTCGATTTCATATTCAAGATTAGGCACATCTCTTATACTAGTTGGCTATTGGCGACGTGAGGTGTTTCTTTTCTTCTGGACAGTGTTTTAATTAGAGATTCTTCTAGGAGATTTTAAAGGTCTTTTTGGTAAGGAGGGACGTGTCTATGCTCTTTTTAGCTCTTTATGCTTTAAATTTTGGGGAGTTGCCCTGGATTTCTTTTACACACTCCTATCAGTACTTATATTTCTAGTCGAGTTTTCCCTCGATATAGTGCGTTCTTATATAAGCTTAGGCTCTAGAGTTTTTGGAGGTTCTTCAAAAATTTACTAATTGATTTTGTTTCTGGGACTCTTAATAAGCTCTGGCACCTTTCCTATATTCTACATCTGTTCTCTGCACTGCAACACTGATTAAAACTTACATCTTTGGTTGTATCTTCTGATAGTTTCCTGCTCATCCTGACTTAGCTTATTGTAAAAGTTAGAATCCGTCATTTTTACTATAAATACATAACTATTCAATATTGACAATTTCTTCAAGTCTAGTTTTAACAACGACGGTTGGAAGTCCTAACTCTGACGCAAGTAGTTGGTAATCTTTTGTGTAGTAGACAGGTTTTTACCCCATTAAGACAACAGGCATTACTTGGCAGATTCTATCCAACTAAGCTTCCCCGGCATCAAAAGAATCCTTTAATTTTCCATTCCCCCTTTACAATTGCATTAGTTCCTGTATTGAAATAAGTGGCCCACTTTGAATTTAATTATTCAACCACTAGTGATTTATTAGAGTCTTTGCATCAACTCTATTTTCTACCTTAAACCGTGTAGCCTAACATAAGAAATCCTTAAACTTCTATCCCATTTAGTCGAAAATGGGAAACTTACTCTCATTTGCAATACTATGTAGAATACAGCAAGATCTATCAGTGAAATCTGACATTAAATCCCACCCTCCTAAATTAGCCTGTATTAATGCGAAGCCTAGGTCAGATAAGTCGTCTCCAAAGGTTACTGTATCTATATTCCTCTAAAACTCAGCACTGCTGTTCTTACTACTGGCCACTCTTGCCTAAAACCCAGGTGCAAGTTTTACCCCGGCTTTTCCGTCGAATAAAATTTGACTAGGTGTGATTCCCTTATGGCATTCACCCAGTCCATGTAGATAAATAAGTGCAGCCAGTATAGATCTAGTGATTCCCTGTAACACTATCTCAGGTACCTGGCCTACAAAGCTGAATAAATCGTATAAAGAGTTGTTCATCATATACTCCATTACCACGGAAACACACCCTTCGGGCTAGTTCCAGAAAGACTGTTTTATATTCATAAAGTGCTTAGTATTTCGTTGTATCTACTGCCATTTCTTAGTCCAATCTAGAAGAGATTGTCTGGCATCACGCGTGCTTATAGGAATTTGCTTAATAGCAAATATTTTTAGTGACGGGGCATGAATGGCTTTTATTATTGTCCCTGATCTGTGATGACAACTCATTACTGATAGCGTTATCATGTCCTCCAGTTTTAACTGGCTGTTTGGAAGTAAATTTAAATCTATGTTTGAGGGAGGGGATCGGAGGATAAATGGCCCAAGCAACTAACGCTACTTTTTGTCGTATTTTTAAATATCCTTCTTTAGTTAAGAGCGTTAGGACGTGTTTATTTTTATAGGGGATAACAACTTCTTTAACTGCTTGTATTCATACGCTGCCTCCAATTCTTAATGGTCACTTGGAGTTTTCTAAGAAAATTTATTGGGTTAGGAAAATGCCTGGGGTAGTCGTCTTGAAATTATCGGTTTTGAAGTGCTTGATTATTTTGGTTCTTCTACTCTTATCATTATTTTTAAATTATATGGTAACTTTTCGTACAAATGGCAATGGAAAATTTTGAAACGGTTGTGTATTGGAGTAGAAAAACTTTAAATTTAAGGAAGTTTCGATTATTACTAAATTTAGCTTTCTTCGTCTGATATAAAGGAACTAATCTACTGCATACGGAAGCACATAGTCTGGTTGAACTCCTGCTTTATTTAAGGACTGGTGGATAATATTGGTGAGTCCAAACCTGATAAATCACTTATCAAAGTAGGATTAAACTCTGTAATTTCCTCACAATTCTCTTAAATTTACGACTTTTTGATAATAGTAGTCAAGTCCTGCTTAACCTCAACTTCTACTAAAGTTCCCTCGCAATTCTAGACAGCGTAATTAAACGGTACTTAAAACACTTCCTCTTTCCACTTCTAGCTCATAATTCTCTGCAAAGTATCAGAATACTCCTATAACACTTACAAAAGCTTTAAATTATTCATTATATCCAAGCGTATCTTTCATTTTAAACGTTATTTTTTAAAATGTATAGCTCCCCTCTTCGTTCCCACCAAGCCCACGACGCTTACTCCCCAATAATAACCGAGGACCTACTTTCCGGTCACAACGAGTGGCGCAATGTGCAGGATATTGTACGACTGACCCTCAAATCCCTTACAGACATAGTTCGAACATAAGGCGCTGCAATCAAAGATCTAGAGTAAAGCTTAGCGAACAGGGTAAGCAAGCATGAGTTAAGCAACTACATAGCTGGAAAGGCGGATTAGTACTATGTGTAGGAACAGCTTACTGAGATTAGAAGTCTAGCCGAGAATCGTAGTTAATGGTATGAAATACAGTGCTAGATTGACGACAGGGTCACGAGAAATGAGGTGTAGTATATGATTAACAGCAAACCGGGTACTGAGGAAATTAGAACTCTAGTTGATTAAAAGGTATCTACAAGGGAACTTGAAAATTTACGAAGGGAAATTTTCGAATAATTCAGCGGGATTGAATAAAGCATAGGTCATAGAGCCAACCATGTGGATAGAAACATAGAAAACTTTTAGTTTTTAGTGTAGTAAAAGGCAGGCTAGGAGGAAATTGATGCTTTGTAGAGAATGGTTGATGACAGAATTTCAGATTTGAGTAGTAAAATGATTTTTAAAGGAGATTTTGATAGTTTGGCTGGAAGAAAGGCTGATATGGCAGATATATAAAGACTTATTGCTGCTATTGAGTCAAAGGCAGAGTTAGCGTGGGTTGAGTAACTCAGTTATATAGTAGAAGAGAAGTGTGATAAGAAGGATTTAAAGGAAGTTTAGCAGATTGTTATGAATAAGGCTGAGAAAAGAGAGGTTGATTTAATAAACGCTAAAATTTCTGATAGCATACAAGAAATGGACTATAAGTAACAAGATTAAATAAACACCCTTGGAAAATATATTGATAAATAATCACAAGAGCTTAGTCATTTTAAAGATCTAATGACTAGTATGATTGACGAGAAAACAGATATAAAAGACTTTGATAAATGGGCATAGTAAATCAGTGCAAAGGCAGATTAGAGCAGAGTTGCTTAGAACTTTGATCAGTTAAGACGAGAAACACAAGAAGGAATACAAAAACTGCAAAGTGAGATAAAATAATCCAATTATTATTTTTCTAGTAAGGTTGATAGTTTAAGTGAGACTGGTAACAAGTCTAGCAATGAAATTTTTAGCAATATACAAAGACTCAGTGAGTAGCAGAAAATCCAAGCAGAGGAATAAAAACAGAAAGTAGACAGTGCTAATAACTTTACTAACCAATTAGTCAACTAATTAAAAAGAGAATATTAATCAGATTTAGGAAGTCTAAGCGATGAAATGGAAAAAGCTATAAGACTTATAGATGAACTTCACAACGTAAAATCAGACAAAAGTGAAGTAAATGCTTAATTTAATAGAGTAAATTAAAAAGTAGAGTAAAAGGCAGATAATGCAGAACTAGAAAGAGCTTATAGGCTTCTAGAAGACTAAATAAACAGCAGATTACAAGAACTTAAAGACATTTTCAGTCAAAACATACAGAGACAGGAAAAAGACTTACTAGGGCTAATCCAGTAGAAGGCTGACAACTACGATATAACCTAACAACTATCAGATAAAGTAGACTCTGGATACTTAAAACGTTAACTTAACTTTAAAGCCAATGCTGAAGATCTCTAGTATCTGCTTAGCGACTTCAATGTACTAAAAGATGACATATAAAGCAAGGCCACAGTGTAAAGCCTAAATTCCTACATAAGTCAAAACAACTCGATACTTGAAGACATCCGACACTAAGTAATGTAGAAATCAAGTGCCGAGGAGTTAAGATAAGAAGTCTCCCGATTATACCAGGAAGTAGACCAACGAGCACTAACAGACGAGCTGGCAAGTCATATATCAGAAGAAGCAGTTGTCATAGAAGCTCTATGCAGTGAAAACACAGTGGCCCGTTGGATATGGAAAAGTGGAGACTTAAAAACAGGAAGTTTGGTTCCCTGGGAAATTCAGTCAATTAACACCTGTCCTGATAACTTTGTATGGGAAAGAGATGCAACTGGTATTGTTATAATAGCACCTGGATTATATGAGCTAAGTTTTGGGTTTTATGCTAAGAAGCAGCCTACTGTATAGGTAATTATTAATGGAGAGCCGTTATTGTCCGCTGTTAACAACGCTGCTTATATAATACATCATCAGACTAGATTGAAGTCAATGCAGGGAACTGGAAATATTACAGGACTCACACTGTTTGACTTTATTGCAATACCTCCTAGGGCAAGGCTAAGTCTGTGTTATACTGGCGAAGGAGCTGGGGAAGGTTTCTTCGGGTTGAGAAAACTTTAGTTTTAAATAATTTTAATAAAATTAAATGTGGTATTTGCTTATGCTTGTAAGTGGATATTATGTGTATCTAAATGGAAAAGAAGAGCAGTGCTTTCAGATTACCGTAGGAAAGAACAATAAATTCTATGGAAATTATGTAATAACTGGGAAAAGTGAGCAAAATGTGGAGGTTAAAGTATATGAAAGAGATGCTGTTTAGTATGAAGGGAAACCTTAGACTAACGAAGGTCGCTTTACTCTAAGAAGCACGCATGGCGGAAAACACTAAATGTGCTTTAAATCAACTGATAGCAATGAAAAAACAGTACATTTCACTTTACTATTAGAAAGTGATGCACAGGTAGAAATTACAGTTGATAAAAATATAAAGGAACTTTAGGAATCACTCCAGACTATGGGAAAATCAGCTGAATCGATATACAGAAACATTTAAATCATTTCGCGACGTGAGAAAGTGCATAGAAATCTCATAGAGCAAGTCTGTGATAGAGTATTGTGGAGCAATATAGGGAAAATTTTAATTCTTATAGGGGTTGTAGGCTTTGAAGTCTACCTCCTAAAGGCTTTTATTGAATCTAGGTCCATAACAAAATAAACCTAATAAAATGGCTCGTTTTTGGAAGTGGTATTGTGATATTTTAGAAAAACATACAATTAAGACTTAAGTAATAACATGTACCGTTTTGTGTGCTATGGGCGATGCTACTTCCTAAATTTTCTTAGAGAACAAAGCTCATTACAATTACAAAAGAACTGGAGTTGTAGGGGCCTATGGGTTTTTAGACGCATGGTTTGGAGCTTCAGTATGGTATCCTTATTTAGACAAGCTGTTTGGTAGATAGCACACTGCATTTAACTCCGTATAAAAGGCGTTGTTGGATACCTCCCTAGAGTGCTGCTTTACACCTATTTTTTTCACATGATGCAACTTACTAGGAGATACTCAGGAAAAGTTATTTGACAAGCTAAAAAGAGATCTTATACCTGCTATGTCTGTTGAATTCGTATACTGATTACCTATAGAAATCTGCATTTTTCGATATATTTCAACAAAGTGAAGACTACCTGTTATGTCAGTGGCTTATTATGTTTTTGATATATTCGCAGCATGGGCAGCACATAATAACATTGTAGAGATTATTAAAAGAGTTTTACAGAAGAAAGATTAGTAATTTATTGAAATCTAAACAAATATTAACCTCTAAATGCTTACTAACTACTCAAAAGCGGGCTCAGATGGAAAAACACATCCGGATCTTTGAATAATCTCGCCAGCAGCGTAATGTCCACCATTAACACATTTTTCAAGATCATTTCCCTTGAGTAACATTGCTAAGAATCCGCCTACGAAAGCATCTCCGGCACCATTTGTGTCAATAATTCTTGACTCTTCAATAGGATTTACAGCAAAAGTGCGAACTTCAGTTGGAGTAGCAACTACAGTGTTGTTTTTTCCCTGTGTGATGACGACTGTTCTAGGATTAGTGCCCTCTTTGGGTAAATTGGCCATTTGTTGGGCTATTTCTTCCATGTTTGAGTTGTTTAGTCCATGAACTTCGGCAAATTTAGCAGCTTCATCCTCGTTTCCGAAAATATAGTCACAGTATGGGAAAACTTGCATCATTGGGTCCTTGAAGAACTCAATAAGGAACAAGGCTCCTAGGTTAAGAGAGAAGCGTTTATTGTTCTGTAAAGCGTGTTGGGCAACTTCTAGCATGGAAGGTGGAGAGACAGTAAGGAAAAATCCGGAAATATAGTAGAAAGTAGCGTTTTCTACTTGAGAAAAGTTGGTCCTCAAGTGCTCGATGTTAAAATTATTCGCAGCAGCTATATTAGCAACCAATGATCTCTCTCTTTCCTTAATCATAACAGCACATGTTCCAGTAGGAGTGTTACTATCAACTTGATAGTTCACTTATACTCCGTCGTGTTCTGCGGATTGTCTTAGTCTGTTTCCAAACTCATCATTTCCAATACATCCAAAGAAGGTAGTGAAATTAGGAGTTTTAGACATCCATTGAGCCACTCTGATGGCATTCTGGGTAGCTCCTCCAGCAATATACTCACAGGGATAGTTGTCAACCATCTCTTAGTATAGAGGAAGGTGTTTCTCCTCAGCTAAGATAGCGTTACTTGGTAGAATCTCGTATTTGTCGAATAAAGACTGAGGTACCTCAGCTGAGATGTCGAGAAGAGGGTTTCCCATTCCAAAGAGATGTGGTGCTGACATTTTTTATGGCTAGGAATTCAGGAGAGGGATTATACAGAGGAAATCGGAAGTATAGAAGGAGTTGATAAGTTGTGTTATATAGTAATGATTTATTGAAGGTATTAGAAATTATATAGTAAAATTTGGCATGGGGTTGTTGTGCTATAAGGTAATAGTGCCAATTTCATAAATTAGATGGAAAATTATAAAATAAAATGTCAGGCAAATAACAGCTAGCTTTGAAAAACTTTGAATCAATTGTAACAAGGTTAGGTTGGGGAAAGTATTAATGGTTAAATTTTGTAACAGTGAATTTTATCTTGATGTCAGATGGAATGGAAATGGCAATGTTTTCCCTTTTAACTCCGATTTTACAAGATGCATGGAATCTGAATACTGTATAAATTGGTTTAATATCAGGTGTAGTGTTTTTGGGCTGTTGCTTAGGGTCGTTTATTGCTATATGCATAATTGATTAAATCGGATATTTGACGACTATTCGCTTAGGCCTTTCTATTTAAATGTTTTTTGCTGTTTTTTAGGCCTTCATGCCTGAGTATTGAAGCTTTTGCTTCTGCCGGTTTTTTGTTGGTATTGGAATTGGGATTTATATTAACCCTGTATACGCATTTACTATTGATTTTTGTCCTAAGGAAACAAGAGGGTTTTGAAATTTGATATTGCACTAATCAGATCTAATAGGATACTTAATACTTTGGCTTATAATCTTTTTAATAGCTCCAGAAATGGATGGAAGTGCTAATTGATAACTTATAATAGTCATTTCCTCAGTTATACCTGTAGTTGCTTCGTTCTTAGCATTGGTTATAAAGAAAGAGTCTTTTAGATACTAGCTGAAAAAGGGTCAATAATAAGAGGCAATAAATACAATTAATTACATATGCAAAGTAAATTAAATTTCATAACTAAGCGACTAAGAAATAAATACAATAAAAGAAGTTCAAATGGAAAAAGAAACTACAGGTATAACTTCCTTAAAGGTAATGTTCTCTACTGTAAACTGGGTTAAATCAGTGAATTTATTTGTATAAAAAGTGATAACCATGGGCTTAGCATTCTCATTATAATTTATGATAGCTAATACAATATAAGTAAATGATGGCTCAGATGTGTTTATGCTCACACTTTCTTCAATTGTAGGATCTTTAATAGGTAATATCATAATTTCTGTTTTAGTAGACAAATAGAATATAGGAAGGAGGAAACTATTGGTAATAATAAGTGTAATAGCTTGTATTTTTTCTATTACATGTGCTTTAATCCATAATACTGTGGCCCTGTGTGTATTAGCTGTAATTATATCAATATTATTCTTACTGAGCTATAATATAGTAATTGTATACACTTTAGAAGTTTATAGCACTAGGATACGAGGAGCTGCAAGTTCTTATACATTCATTATTGGTAGATTATTTACAGCCCTAATGCCTTATTTAATAACTACAAGCGAAGCAGCTATTGAATCTGGATCCTTCATTATCGTTGCCTTACTAAGCCTAATATAAACAGTATTAGTTGTCATCATGAAATTCGAAACAAATCAAAGAGAGCTTGATACTTTAATCCACTGATGTTATTTATTATAATAATGCTTTAAAGCTTATAATTGTTTGATACCAATAATAACTAATAAAATGATTCTTACGAGCAAAGTAAAGCCAATAGCAATTGGCAACAGCTAAATATAAAGAGCATACATTCCTAGTTCAAATAACGATAGGTTCAGAACAAATAACCTTAATTTTAGATAATTAAAGGACGACAAAGTGTTCCACCTTCTATCAATATCAAAATAAAGGAAAAAAGCCATAGATAATCTACGTAGAGATAATGTAGAATTGCTAACGGGTAAGAAAAAGGCCCACGAAAACTATGAAATTTCAAGAATCCCTTATTAAATGAAGAAATGCTACATGAGCATGTAAAAGGAATTCGATAACATCATATTATTCAATCCTAAGAAAGTTCAAAAGCAAAAGAAGCCAGGAAAAGCAAGAAGGCTTAAGACTGCTAGGTCAGGAGAACAAAGATTTATGTTTAAATTTCCAAATAAGGAAGCAAAATCATTAAATCATACCAAAACAACAATAAGTCATAATAGAATTCAGATAATAGAGTCGAGGTAAACGAAGAAAAGAGGAAGAGTGCACCCTGTTAGAGCCTTTTCTCCCTCGGATCCATCGAAGGAGTTTGATTTTGAATTGTAAAACTATTAGAATTTAGTAATGCCAAAATCAAAATAAGAGTTTAGGAGATAATGGGTACAGAAATTGTAATTTATATATAGTAAAACACAGTCAAATCCAATTGTTTCGACGTTTCATACCAAAACAATTAATTAGTTATTAGCAATCCTATTTTAATACAAAGGCTGATTTAATTTTAATAAAAAACAGTATATATCTATATTCTAATAACAAAACCTAAGACTTTTGCCCACACTTTACACTTAATTTCCTAGTTCAATACACTATTATAAAATATTTCTCATATATTAAACTAAAATAAAATAGACTTAAATAGCGTCTGACCAGCTTTGAATATCATCTAATCGAAAATCTCGAAAAAGTCATCAACAAACAGCCAGGTCCCATTTGTAGATTATTTTTACCCAGTTCCATCAACAATAAACCACCCTGATGTTTAATCAAATCAAATCTGGCATTAGGTTCTTGATAAACTATTATCAAAGAACCTAATTGTGCATTCAGGTGTCCTTCCAATAACAATAGGTGATTCTTCCGGAAAAAAATTAAACGTTTAATCAACTCTTGACCCTTCAAGAAATTTTAGTGAGATTTTATCTTAGTCTTATTCATTCTCACAGGGAAGCATTACGGCCATATGTGATGTCCCAAATGACAGAATGTACCCTCTTTTAAGCTTTATAGGAAAATTTAGCTTTACAAAAGTACCAGTTCCATTTCCTATATCTTTCAAATAATACCTTTTAGTTTAACACTTATACTTTATAAGGAAATGTTTACGGCCAATTCCTTACTCTTAGGCTGGGATAACTATGTCATTGATAACCAAATCATTGTCCATCTGCTAAGATCCGATGTAAACAACCCCATCAGTTGCTTGTCTTTGGTTTCCTATCAACCCTCGTGCATTTATTATGAAACTGTGCCCATTCATGGGGTCATATCCATCAGTAATAGTTATTTTAAGCTTTTAGGCTTAATCCACTTCAGATTAGGGAATCTCCCTTCTTCGTATAGTTTGGGAACTGTCTTCAAATGATAAAGAGTTTTCTATACTATTGTTATTGTAATAACCTTGTCTAGGTCTGTTCATTGTACGGTTTTGGCTTAGTTCTGAGTCCTGATTGCTAGTGTCTGTACAACAATACTGAATATAAGTTACTTGTAAAATTCCACGGAACATTTATAAATAATAATGGGCGATTGCACGTCAAGGCCTAGTATAGAAGATATTCATAATCATTTATTGCACTCAAATGATACAAATAACAAAAGGTTCAAATTTGTTCCTAAGGTCACCGAGCCAGGAAGTCTTCTAGATTAAAAGGTGGAAAATAAGGATAATTTTGAGGATTTATTACATTATAAGGCAAAAGTGAAAACTGAAATGAAGAAAATTTGTTAATTTAAAGAAAATTTAATGAAAAAGTTTGCCTAGGATAATGGAAAAGATAAGCCAGGATGTTTAATGATTGAAGTTGTAAAGGGGAAAGATTTTGATTCTGAGTTAGTTTGCATACAGTAGCCAGTTCCTTATATACAAATAGTCGTTAATCCTGGTAATTTGAGGTATAGAACTAAAGCAGCTGCTGAGTTTATTCCTAAGTGGTATGAATTCATTAAGTTTAATAAACTAAAATAACCTGTAGGTAAAATAACTTTGACTGTTTATATGAGGAGAAATGTTGGGCCTAGTGTTAAATTTGGAAGAATTATTATATAATCAGAAACTTTACGTTAAAATGAATAAGTTATGTAGTGATATGATATATCTCTTATTAATTAGCATGAAGTTGAATTACAACCCCAGCTGAAATTAAGAATTTAGTATATACCGTCTCCTAAGAAGTTTGAAGAATGATAGTTTCAGAAATGCAATGAAGCACTATGCAAGGGAGAGGAGTACTTGCAAATTTGTCGAAATAGAAGAGATGACTTTAAGAAAAGAAATAATTAGATAATAAACGATTGTTTAAGTATATTATCCTTATATAAATATCTATGTTAACCAATTGTAAAAAGTAATCCTTATAGTATTACAACATTTTTAGAATTTTAATAGGAACTTCATTATTATTAGCGAATCGAATTTTATAATAGTATTATAACAAGGTTTGCTTATTCAAAAAAAGGGTCATATTGCAGATTTTCCACAAACATTGTATAAATGGGAAATAAGTTAGCAAAAGAAAGGTAGATATAAAAACGTGTAATTTTTAACTAGGTTAAAAAGATAATATTTTGCTTAATAACTTAAGATAATAGACTTTAACTCATATAGGAGGATAGTCATATAATAACATCGGAATATAAATGAACCTTATTACATCTTTCAGCATTTTATAATAATTTAAACTTCACATAGTAATGTATAAGCATCGGAATCGATATAAACTAATAAGATTGGGTAACATCTATAAAGCATTAAGAAACAGCCCTTCATATCTCAGCTTTCAATAAAAACTTTGATATATACAACTTGCTTCTAAAGAATGGTGCATATCAGATAAAGAATTCATTAGATTAACTACCAAGTGATCTAATATCAGATAATTATACAATAGAGAATAACTTAGATATAAATAGCACAAATTAAGGCGAGTTTAACCCAAGCTCTCCGATTAAAGATGCCTAAAGTGACAAACTCAAAGTAGTTAATTTAACTAGTCTACCAGATTAAAAATGGCATTTATACTTACTCTTATATCTCTTGCCCTGAGCTTTGTTACAACAATCTAAAGAGCAGAAAAGCAATGCTATAGTGAAGACTTAGGTCCCTAAATTTTAATGGTAGGCTAGATTCACTTAATGCTTTAATTCCCGGACACTCCCTTCCGGGTTACAGTGACAGATCCAACAGACGAGCTACTCTTCGACAAATAAGCTCAAAGATAGGCTAAATACTCCTTTACCTCCTATGAGAGTGGAAAATTCACAACATGTATAGAAAATCTCGGTGAATCTCCAATAGAGATTGATATTGACATGAAATTCGGAGCAAGGGCTAAAGATTATTCAGCAATGGCAAGCACAAAGGATTTAAAATCCTCAGAACTAAGACTAAAGAAATCCTTAGATTAAACAACGTAAATTCACTAGTATATTTAGTACTTAAGAGAACGAGAAGAGGCTATGAGAAATACCAACCAAACCATTCACAACAGAGTAATCGGGTATAGTATTTGTACTATAATCTTTTTAGTAGTTCTAAGCTTAGTGCAGATTTTATACTTGAAGAGATTTTTCAGAATGAAGAAATTAGCATGATTAGTTATTATTAATTTTTACTAAACTATTTTTGCAATACCACAATTTTTTAAGTTAAGTACATTTTTAGTGCCGTCTTAAAGCCTTGTTTTAGACATTTATCTTATTGTAAGATAATGCCCTACAATTGCTATATTTCCTTCATGATACGCTTTGTGTTGTAATCGCTCTTTGACTAATTGAGCTCTTGTGTAGGTCGCGTGGCCACTTTCTATTCTAGTTGGGTAAATTGCCTGCATAAGGGAAAGAACTCCCATGTGTTTTTCTTATTAAGTTTCTATTTACTCTCAGTATATATGAGGGATGATGTTCTGTATATAATAATGGTCTTATGGAAAATGGTCCCAATTGAACTCCGGGTATAGTTCTTACTTGCTTATATCTAATGGAATATCACATACACTGTATAATCTCTCAGTTAAGTACATATCAACAATTATTTCAGGCTGTGAGGGATGATCTTCAAATATTATCTTACATGTACGTAAAGCTCGGAGTAACGGAGAGACATAAACTTACTTGATGTCCTTTTTATGCATACTTTCTCGAGCCTCATAAGCTTACTCAATCCCTTTTTCAGTGACTTCACAGTCCATGTACTAAGGATCATATCTAATATCGTCGTAGGCTTTAGTAGAATCCATCTGTATCTCATGAAATGCCTAGTTAAAATAGCTTTCACCATGCCTTATTACATAGAGGGATCCATGCATTTTAATTATACTAACAACTAAGATGACTCCTATGTCTTTTTATGAAAGAAGGTAGTTTATAGTTGTAGTTTGTAAGGAGTTTAGGTTATGATTGGACTCTGGCTCTTACTTTATATATATCTTTTATGTTAACAATCTTTTATTAGAATTCTCGGCTCTGAGATCTTCCTCTTCTTCTTTGAAGGCAGATTTCTCTCTTTTTAGGGGCTAAATAAGGAACTCCTTAACCTCAAAACTCAGGTTCTAGTTTATCAAATTAAGCAGATTTCCTTTCCATCACTTTTTATAATGAATCTAAAGGAATATTCCTCTCATTTTCATCTACCTTTTTCTTCTTTTGAGACTGTACTGGGAATCCAGTCTATCTTTAATGACTATCTAATAAAAACTAGTGAATTGCCTTAGGCATTAAAAAGGGTCTTTAATTTGTAACTTGCTTTATATTAATGCTTTACTTGCATCATTATGCTAAACATTTCTCGGTTACTAAATACTTATTAGTATCTTTTCTATCAATTCTATCCTATATTCGCTTTTAGAAGTCATACTTAACATCAACTGAGTGACCTGAGCAACATCTGAAGTTTTTAAGCATCTTTTTATTAAATTCATTAGTGTTTTATACAATCTTGTATCATGTTTTCTTATATGGAGTTTAATCCTCATATAAAACTGGATGTTTACAGAAATTATGGTTAATGCAATCTTATGACGGGTATCTAAACTACTTTTCTATTACAGACATTTATTATAATTAACTAAATCTTGATATATTAAATCCATACTCGTAAGTTTTATTATATCATCCCTAGTTTTATTTATCAAATGAGCTATTAACTCTTCTGTGCCTCCTGTTTGGAGGTGTTGTGTCTGTAGTATTTTGCAACAGATCTTTTAAGTGAGATATTCGCTAAGTGTATATACTTACTATTTTACGCCAATTCTGAGGTTTTGAATCAGTCTAAACTAAATGTAATTGTTCTAAAGTATGAATCAGTTTCTATAGTATTGATTTCACATATTTTCCAAGTTAAATTCGCATCATTTCTTCGTTCTTTAATGTAGTTTCTAATGCAAATAACCTCGCATCTTTTACATTAGAAGTTTCCATGTCTTAGTCCACGAATTTTGACATGTTTACTCATAGTGTTTCTACTTACTCTTCACATTTGTTGGCTATTGATTTTAGTTCTTATGTTCTTTTTTACAGTGTTAAGCCTAATAAATTAGTATTTTCTTGTATATAACTTATATCATTGGTTAATTTGGTTAAATTCTACTAGAATAGTTCGTTTATGTTATTATTTGTTCTAGTTTTGAACTTTTAGAGTTTTTTATTGATTATAGGCTGGATGATGGCAAGTGAGGTCTAGATTGAGTTTTTCAGTTCTTATTAGATTAAGGTTATATCCTAACCTTATTTATCAACTGAATTTTGTAAATTTTACTGTTTTATATCTTAGAGGTGGGTTAAATCAGTAAAAGTTGTATCTATACTATCAAGTTTTTACTTTAGATTTTGAATATCCTCAATCAATGAATGCTTATCTTATAAGGTATTATTCTATAACTAATCTATTTTACTGGATAATAATATAAAAATGCTTTCACATTTATCTAAAGACTCCTTTTATAAATCATCTCCTCTATCATATAACAATTTTAATCTTTCTATTATATTTTGTGACATATAATTGAAACAATGAGTGGATTAATCGTATTTGTTATTATAGATCTGATTATACTTTCTCATTCTCCTCTTAAATTTATTTAGAATAACTTCAAGGCTAGGTATTTTTTGCTTTTATAGATTACAAACATACTTAAAATGATCAGATTTCTTAATAAAATTACTAATTAAGTCATTTACATCTTGAATAGATAGCATTCGTGGCAATTATAATTCATAGTCTTCATCCTCTGATATATCTGAATTTTATTCCGAGACTTTTAAATTATCTTCATTTTGTTCAATTTCTTATAAATCTTATATTTCTTTATTTTCCTCTTATTATTACTTATTCTCCTCCTTTTCATGCTATTATTCATTACTTCTCGTATCTTCCATCTATACACTAGTCTCTTATACTTTTTAACGCTATTAAACTGCCCTTTTAACCCCCCTTGACTACTTACGAGCGATTCTATTATTAATGCTCGGCAATCTTAACGGTGATTATTATTAACTCATTGTGACTTCTGTCTAAACCTGGCTATTAGTATACACAATTTGCTCCTTTTCATTGATTTTCTCATTAACATATTCAATTACTTTGCATATATTTTCAATTTATGTTTCTTACTTTTTAAAGTATTCTTTTAATCCATCAAAATCCTTTTACAACTTAACAAATTTGGCATCACAAGGATTTTCCTTTGGTTGATTTAACTCTTCAATTTGGTTTTATAGTCCTGTAATCTTGTGCTTTATTTTAACAATGGCTCTTGGTATTATCGCAGGTATATTATTCCACTCCATTTATAGGTCAAAAAATATTAACAAACTATTTACCTTTAGCAAAGGTCCAATTTGACAAATAATTGGAAGAACTTGTTTTTAGGGCTCCAAACACGCTTGAAATGGGAATTTTTTCATTAGGAATCATCGGCTTAGGAGGAATTGGCATTTTTTGCTTTCTTTGCATGACAATTTACCAATTTATGTCTCTGAAGAAAGGATGCTATTTAATTTCAGCGGCATCAGTTCTTGTTCCTAGTCTTTTCAAAGGATTTCTCTGTAGTAATCCTGTTATTATGTTTTTTGCCTCAATTGAAAGCTGTCGGGGTAGTTTTAAGTGGGATTGCTCAATATTTTTGAATAATTGCTCCCTGTTAGCTGAGAAGTAAGGAGGCAGGCCTGTCAGCATCTCGTATAATAAAACTCCGCATAGATACCAGTCTACTTACTTTCCATGTCTTTGTCTTTTAAGGATCTCGGGAGGTAAATAAGCTGGTGATCCACAAAACGAGCTGGCTGAGTTATTGCTCTGAACTCCTTCTCTAGATAATCCGAAATCTGTTAGCATAGCATGTCCCTCACTATCCAGTACAACATTCTCAGGCTTCAAATCTCTAAAAATGATATCTCTTTCATGCAAAGCTTCTAAAGCACAAACAATTTCGGCTAAATACATCTTAGCCCTCTTTTCACTAAACTTTTTATACTTATTCAGCTACAGACTTAAATCTCCGCCTGAACAGTAATCAAGTATCAAGCATAATTTTTCACTAGATTAAAAGGCATAATGCAGTCCTACAATGAAAGGATGTCTGACATAACTTAACACATTTCTTTCAGTCATTGTATATCTAAGCAAATTATGACGTCTTAACATATCCTTTTTCAGCAATTTCATAGCAAATAGACTATTGTTTTCTTTATATCTGACCAAATACACTTCTCCAAAACTTCCCCTTCCTAATAATTTCAGCACATCATAGTCAGTAGGAGCAATTCCTTATCCGATTTAAATAGTCAACGCTTTTTATTATGAAGGAATTTTAGGGACAATAGGAACTTATCTGTTTGAGTACTCTAGTAACAATTACGTTATATCATTTGATACTGATATCTCAACAGGCATTTTAGAAAGTCTGTTTTTAATAGTTACATCGGGGAAGTACTGCAGCAACAGCTCCAATACACTTAAATGCCCATACTCCGCAGCAAAATGAGATGCTGTATTGTTGTCAATATCCGTCATATCAACATTAGCTCCAAACTGTAATAAAAGATACACTACCTCACTATGGCCTCGTATAGATGCCAAATGCAGAGGTGTTCGCCCCATATAGTTTACTTTGTTAGGACTCGCTTTATTTTACAATAAAGTTTCACAAATTTAATAAAATCCGTTGTTAGAGCCTATATGCAAAGCAGTGTAGTCATTAACTCCAGGCATGTTTACATCCATCTACTCATTTATTAACTGTAAAATATTAGATACTAGGTTCTTCTCAGCAGCTTCCCATAAATCGCACCTCGGAAGACACGATTATCTTACAAAGTTCTAAGAGGGACAACGGCCTATTGAATTAGGAACTTTCTAAGCTAAAGAGTTGCCATTTCCTTCACTGATAGACCCAAACTCAGAAATACTCCAAAACTCACTTTGATTAGTTGTATGATACGTTGAGTCAGAAGGCCGTGTTTCAATATCAGATTCTATTGATTGTTTGGGGTAAGGTAGTTTCTATTATTCGGGTTTAGAGAACCAGGACTTAACTTTCTGAAATATTGATAATTCCATATTTTAGTATATAAGGTTAGCATGCTATTACTAGTTAAAGCTGGGAAATAGTATAAAAGTAGGATATTCTGTAGTTTAAGGTCTTTTATAGCTTGATGAAATTATTTTTGATATTTTGAACGTTTTTAAGGGTATTAAATGAGATATTAAAGATAAGTATTTGTTGAGAAAAAGCTAATAAAGCTACTTAAGATAGAATTATACAAAATACTATTCTAATTATCTATTGCATACTATACAAAGATCCTTTTATATCTGTTATCAAATAAACCCTAATAATTAAATTTTAGTTATATTTTATCTACCTTTGTAAATTTCTCCTCAATTTTTGTACTTCTATTTCTAGTTCATTGTTATAATTGATAGTTTGTCCAAATCTCTCATTAATCTTATAAAGCTCAACTTCCATTGTAGTATATTCTGACGAAAACTGCCTTAATTTCTCCTATGCTTCTTTGAACTTTTATACCAATCCATCTTTTTCTAAATTTGCATTTGTCAGTTGTAATTAAGCTTCTATTAGTTTTTTATCATTCGCCTTCTTCTCTTCTTATATTTTTTATAATTTATCTTAAAGGTCCCCGATCTATAATTATAGGTATTAAGTTTATTAATTATTTTGGGAGATTGATACCCTTTGAATTAATTAATCAGTAGTTTCCTGCTTTTCTTCTCTCTATAAACTATTTTCTTTATTTTGCTCTTTTAGCTATTCCAATTAACTTTCATACTCACTTTAAATCTTACGCTTACTTTCATACAAGTAATCAATTTCTTTTTCTAAAGTTGCTATTTTTTCTTCATATTTAGAAACATCTTTGTTATATTACTGCTCACTTTACTGTAGTCTGGATTACAATTCAGTTGTTTACTCCTGCAAAATAACCATAGCAGGATCAGAAAATTCAGATTTAGACACCTTTTAAAGTTGCCTATTGATTTTTTCGCCCGACTCTTTTAATTATTAGCTAAATAAAACTTACTTTTATCTCGTTAAACTTTTATTGCTCCTTTCTAAGTCTCTAAGCTTTTTTTGAATTTGCCGCATCTCCTTTTGTAATTTTTAATTTTTCTGTATTAGTATTTTCTAATCAACTTAATTGGAGTCAGATATAGTGTCTCTTTAATAAATCTACCTTTCATATCCTGCTACTTTCTCCTCTAACTCTTGTTTTTAATTTTTCAAGTCCTATAAATTCATAGTCATTCTACTCACCTAGCTACTCATTTAGTCAGTTTCTTACAACTTTTATTGCTCTTGGTATTCTTAATACTATCGTAAAGTTTAAACTTCTTATTTAAGTTCACTTTTTCTAGATTTTAATTCAGAGATTTAGTCTTCCAGTGATATTATTTCATTTTTATGCTGTTAGTCAGTTTTACTTATATGCGATTTTAATTACTGCATTTCCAGTGCCAGTTAGGTAGCTTTAGTATAAGCCTTCTCTCTTTATTCCTCTGATTACCTTAATTGGTTCTTTAATTAATTAGCTGTGTAAAATTTACCTAGTTCAGATCCTTAAGTATTCATTTGATCTCTGGCAATTTAAAGATCTCCTTTAAGTCTTTTAATTTCTTAATTAGCTATAGATAATTCCTCTTATAATTGATTCATAGTGGAATTGTAACTAATACTTTATCTGGATTCGTCCTGTAAAGTTTGCTTTAATTCCTTTAATTGTTATTTTATACTAGAATTCTCCTGTTGTAACTACTCTTTAGCAGCCTCTGACTTACTGTAAATACTTTCCACCTTCTTCAAATCGTTTATAAGATTAACTCTTAACTCTTTAAATTTGCTGATTTTATCATCTCGTCTTTACAACTTCTTATCATATCTTTAAATCTTTTAACTTAAGCCCTAAACCTGCGTATCTAACTACTAAATATGACTCATTAATCTTTCCGTGTCATTTTTTCCATTTTCAATAATCATTCCAATCCTCATTTTATAGTCTTGAACTTCGCTTTACAACTGATTATTTTCCTTCTCCAAAACAGAAATTTTAGCCTTGAAATCTGATATTTTCCCCTCGTTTTCAATTCTTTCCTACATTTTGATAGGGTTAATAGGACCAGATTGCTAAGTTATCTACATCATCGGTCTAACTAAGGCAGGGGGCTTTCCTCCTTGTCCCATTTTTACAACTCTTTCATCTTCACCACTCTGTATATTCATATCTCCTCCTCCTAGTATCATAGACCCTGCCCAATCCTCAGAAGTGCCCATTGATAAGCCAGATCCTCCAGATATATCGCTTAGTTTGTCATCGAATCCCCCTTATCCTAAACTCTAAGCATTTATAGATATACATATCTAGGCGAACTTATCAGGGCACTTTTCTAATGGAAAAACTTGTTAAATTATAGGATTTTGGTTATACTGGCAAAGATTCAAGGTTAAAGTACCAACTCCCTACTTGCCTTTTCCGTCTACAACTGCTTGCACTGCTATAACTGCCTTTTTACCTATATAATCCCCTGATTTTTTCATATACAGAGTGTTTATCATAGTCAGAGTCTCCTCAACTTCGCAAAACCCTACAGAAGGAGATAGAGCTGGAGTGTTTTTGGTTTATACTCTTTTATTCCTACGCTTCCATAATACATTAACTCTAATCGGCTAATTAAGACTCATTTATATTCTGTGTATTGTAATATCGTAAGAATATTTATGAGTAGTTGTTCCAATTCTCTGTATAAATTTGGACATTTAATAAAATGGGAAATACACAATGTGCTAAATTTTGTGGCCTAGAGAGGGACAGTGCTTTAAGATCAAGTCTGATACTTGAAGGGTATAATATATCCTAGGAATTAAAGGAAATTATCGAAGTAGGAAAGAAGCAGGATTACATTGATCGTTATAATAATCCGTAAAGTTTGTAAAAAGTTGTAAAAATATAAAAGAAGCTTAGAAGTTTTTTATTAAAGAAAAATATAGGAAGCTGCTTAGACTTTTATTAACGTATTTTTATAGTAAAGGAGGATTTATGAGAAACTATAACACCAGGCAAATTAATCAGCTAAATTAAAGAGTTTCGAGATTTTTATGTTTATAATTCCGGGTAGATTTATATTGGAGAGTGATTAGGAGGGTTCAGATTCGGGTTTGGAATACTCATACTGAATAATGATACTATTTACTGTGGAAACTGGGTATATGGCTATCCATAAGGATAAGGTCATGCAATTTTTAATGATGGAGAAGTTTTTAAAGGAAGCTGGAAATTCCCTTATTTCTCAGGTGATTAGCAATAACAAGAAGATGCTTAATAAGATGGGTTTTTATGGTATTGTTATAAAACTAGGAATTAAATCAACTAAATCTAATAGAGCTATACTAATCTTAATTCTAATATACAACAAATTTTGGGGAAGATTTATAAAATAGCTTTAAAAATAGATAAAATTGATAATTTGATATACTAACAGAGTAAAATCACTTTTCCTGGCTAATACTACTCTAATTACACTTATTCAAATGGAATGATCTATAACGGTTTTTGGATAAATGACAAGCGCAATGGTCATGGATTAAACAAATGGCCAAGTGGAGACACATATATAGGCTAATGACGTCTAGATATGTAGTCAGGCTGGGGAAAGAGTAATTGGGTAGATTCTTCGTTTTTCTATGGAACTTTTAAAGAAAACTTAAAACATGGAGTTGGGTAGTACTACTGGGCTGATGAAAGTACGTATATAGGACAATGATAGGAGAATAAAATATAAGGGTGTGGCAAATATACATGGTAGGATGGCAGAAAGTATATAGGGGAGTGGGCAAATGGAGTGATGCATGGTCTTGGGATTTTTTACTCTAGTAACAAAATCTATATTGGAGACTGGTTTTGTGGGAAAAAGCATGGAATTGGTATGACTATGTGCTAAAATGGAAGAATTTTGAAGGAGATTTGGGTACATGGGAAAGTTGTTAAGTTGTTAAGCTGAGTAAATTGTATTTTATCTATTCATTGCTATATAGTTTATCATTAAACCTTGCATTGCGTTTTCTTTAAGTATTGTTTACCTATGCATATCTGCCTTTTTTAGCTTCTTTTGGTTAATTTAATTATCCATTAATGGCTTTAATCCTTTGGAATACTGAGTAGAAAGTACTAGTAATTATTATTTGTAATGTTTTATTGCTATTTTATATAAAAATGATTTTAAGTTTACTGGTCTTTTGTTACTCTTGTTTTATTCCTTTAAAGACTTGTTTTCATGCTCTTTTT
The DNA here is from genome assembly GCA_920105805.1 of Condylostoma magnum. Taxonomy (NCBI): domain Eukaryota; phylum Ciliophora; class Heterotrichea; order Heterotrichida; family Condylostomatidae; genus Condylostoma; species Condylostoma magnum. The sequence goes on from CAKKTI010000010.1 coordinate 26,494, forward strand.
ATTTTATACTATATTAAGTTGAAACCGTGCCTACAGATGTATTTGCTGTTAATCCAGGGTAATTCATGCCACTATAAGCAAATCCGAATTTTTGCATTTAAAAGCTGGTTAGTAAGTTATTTATATTCTAAATATTCATTTATGATAACTTTCCTATTGCTTTTTTCTGCATAGCATATTGCTTTAATGATGTAAAAGCATTAATAGTTAATCGAAGCCTATAATGTCTGATTGATATTATGTTATTTTAGTTACTGCCTTATAACTTCTTCTTTGGTAGATTAGTTATTTAATTTCAGATTTCTTTTTATAAAATTGTATTAAACTTGCGTTTTACTTTACTTAAAACACTAATAAAAGAACTGATATTTCTTATTGAAAATCTACTTTATTCATTCCTTTTCCTAAACCCTCTAAAATTCTCTTTCAAACCCCTCATGATTGATTTCTATTAAACTTCTTAAGATAGTCGTCTTTAATGTGTATTTATATCCCTTTACATAAGTTTTTAATTTCAAGGCTTAGTTGATCTATTCCCCCTAACAGGTGTAAAAGTTTTGATGAATTTATACGATTTGCATGTAAACATATTCGGTGATTTTCTAGCTTAGGATTAATGCGTAAATCTGTTAACAGGGCTTATATTCTAGATATTCAACCTCTTTTTTAAATAATGACTAGATCCCGCCGTATTGCTTTAACGATTATTAAACTAAAGCATTTTATTTAATATGACACTTGGCGCTGTAGAGTAAATTTTATACAGAAAAATTCAGCTTAGTTTTTGCTTTTTATGACTTTTTATATTGACAGGTGGAATTATTATAGGAATATACTGCATTAGTCTATACTACGATCAAGACAGAGAGGAAAAGTTGGAGATTTACCAGGGCTCAATAGATAATTGAAATTCAACCCAAAACTATTTCGATAATTTATGCATAAAAGTATACAATGATCACGGAGAAAGTGGAGATTTTGAAAAATTGTATCATTAATCTCCTAACAGAGATGATTTTGATAAAATACCTCAATTTAACTCCTTTTATTACAATAAGATCATAGATAGTAATTTACTAGGGATTTAGGAGCAAGTATCATACAACCCAGATTTAGCATTAGAAGTTAACCTTAGTCTATAAAATAACACATAAAGCTGAGATTTAAGTCTTCCTAAGCTAAACTTATTCAACAAAACTACATCAACTGGTACAAATGAGTACTTTTGCTTAAATCGACTTAATGGAGAGTGAATAGGTAACAGATGTATTAGATACTACTAACTATAAGGCCTATGCATTTAGATGAGTTTTAATTAAACCGATTGGTTTATAAATCCTAAGAATCCAGGTTGCCAAGGCTTTAGCAATGATTTGTAAATTTATGAAATTTTAAGCCCTTTATAACCCGTTTAAAGCTCCTTTACGAATTTTTCCATTTCTGTTTATTACGACTAAGACCCTTATATTGTAGGCTCCCACGAAACACAGTATACTTTTGAATTTGGAGCCCCGGCAGTAACTTTTAATTAGGAATATTGGTGATAAATAGGCTTAGCATGCGTTATTATATGCTCGTTTCTAGCAATTCAGCCCGTTTGGTATATAATACGTAATTGCTCCGTGGGTTACAGTCCTCCATACACCTATCATGTTCCATCATCAAAAGATTAGTAAAAAATGTTGATTTTCTTAACCTTTTATGCAAGTTTCGCATTAGAACTTGATTGTCCTTTGTCGTGTTAAAGTTCATGGGTAATTTTAATACAGCTTGGGGACGGAACCTGTGATTTAAGCTGTATGACGCCCGGATGCAGCTATGATTCTTAAGTAAACTCTGCCTTATCAGATCCTTTTATCATTTTTCGCAGTGGAGACTGTATTGGGCCCTGTATTCTACTTGGATGTGATTTAGAGTTACTGAATAACAACGTATGCAATGAAGGTAAATTATAAAAAGAATGCAATTTTTAAGAATGTGGCTTTGATTTGCAAGATTGCAGTTATTGTAGTGAAGGATGCACATATGAGCTATTACATAATGAAGTATGTGATGAGGTTTGTGCTAATATCAGTTGTAGGTTTGATTTGAATAGTTGTGGTTGGTGTAATAGAGATTGTTACTAAGGATAAGAAATTAATAACGAATGTAATTAGGAGTGCAATACAGAATACTGCTCATTTGATGATGGGGACTGTTTAAAGGATACTTGTGATAGCAAATGTACTACTGATTTACTGTACAATGGTATCTGTGATGAGGTCTGTAATAATGAAGGATGCTTGTATGATAATTACGATTGTTACTGTGATACTGATTGCAGTACATTAATGATGCAAGATGATAGTTGTGATGATGCTTGTGCTGTCTCCCAGCTTTGTGGATTCAAGGATGGAAAATGTGTAAGTTTTATTCAGGGATTTTGCGAATTAGGATGCTTTTAAGGTATGATTGGAGATGGGAATTGTGATGAAGCGTGTTTAACAGAGTCTTGTAATTTTGACAATGAAGATTGCAAGAAATGTGGGTCTAGGTGCTTTTATGAGTAATTTTACCAAATAGATCAAAATCTATATTTTATGTGTTATACACCCTGTAATAGCTATGAATGCAATTTTGGGGATTATGATGGATATGCATGTCCTTATGATTACCTGAATCAATGGAATCTAATAACAGGGTCCTATCAAGATGATTTTACACCTTTAGATTTTAGTGAATGTAAGTAAGGGCTGCATGATCACTGTGAATATGAGTTAGTTTAGTAGATGCCTAATAGGCCACCTGTTAGATAAGACAGGGAATTTAGCTGAGATTTATGTTATTAAAACATGCCTGATACTTGTTAACATAGCGAATGTCTCGGCTTAATAGGAAAATGCAGCCAGAATTGCTCGTTGAAGTGTAAAACTTGTACTGATCAAATGGATGAATGCTTATCTTGTAAGGAAAATTTAGTTTTGATATAAGGTGATTGCCTTAGTTAATGTCCTTTAGGAACTGTGGAATTTTAAGCAGATCATGCTGATTTTAAAGTATGTGTTCCTAAGCAATCAGATACTAGTGAGGAAAATCCTAAAGTTTATTACTTTGAATAGAAGGTTGGCCCTCCTGGGCCAGATGAGACTCTAGGAAATATCGACAATCCGGCTAGAGATCTATAATAATTATTTAACGTGATTATTGATAGTTATGTTAAAATTTATATACTAAATGAAGATGTATACTTAGACATGGAAGATAATCTGTAACCTTCTGGTAATAGAAGACTATTAAACGCTGGTAATTCATATGTAACTGCTCAGTTGATTACCTTTGAAACTTACTTATGCTGTGATGAAACGCATGATTAAGATATATGTCTTTAAAACTATGCTAATATGCATTTTTAAGAGTACGAGTTTGGGCAATTAGCTAGAAAGATGTCATTTAAGAATTTAAATATGGATGGAAGCTAAATTATTGATAAAAACTGTAATGATTGCTTACAGTGTTAAAATTGTGAAGACAACTAAATATGTGAAGAAGATACACAATAAGAGGACTGTTAGATTTGTACTGACTGTGTTGATAGTGAATGCAGCACAAGTACTGAAAAATTAACTTGTGAAGGATAATAAAAGTAAGCTTATTGCTTGTGCTCGTATTGCCCTTAAATCATAAAATTTAACGATGTCAGTTATGATGACAGATATAAAAGAATTGAAAATACTCAGCTATATAATGACAATTGTGGAAGTAATGGTTAAAGTGTTTACTTCTAAGCTATCGATGGAGAAACTTTGGAGTTTTAAAATGTAAATTTCTTTAATTTTAGAAGTTAAATGAAAGCATTAATCGAAGTTATTGATGGAACTCTTATAATGAAGAATGTTCATTTTGAAAGATGTCAGCCTGGAGATAAGGAAAATAATGCTCTTATTCTTTTCGATAATGAAAATGACTTTACTACTATGACATATGATGGAGGGAGTGTTACTTATCTAAATGATGGTAACGAGTATTTAACAAGTACAGATTTAAACGGATTTTTAAAAGCAGATAAGGCATATAAGATAAACATAAATAATGTTGTTTTTGAATGAAATCTAATAATAAATAACGAAAACTCAGAAAAATCATCTTTATTTTACTTTGAATCTATTTATAAAAGTGTGTCAATTACTAACTGTAAATTTAAGAACAATATAAGCTCAAAGGCTTTAATCATTTCAAATTGGCTAAACATTAGTGTAAAATCACAACTTATCGACTTTGATCCGTTAACATTTCATGCGAATAATTTCCAAATGAGCTGTATTGAGTTTGATTATAATTATACAAACTAAGCTTTAATATAGATCTAGAACGGAGTCTTTATACAGAACACTGATATCAGAAAAGTAAATATTAAAAATAGCTTTGAAACCTTGAATGGATTGCTATATATTTACAGTACAATGATAGAACTATCGGATTTATAAACATCAGGTGGGTAAATTACTCTAAGATAAGACAACAATGTTTAAATTGTAACTATACCTGCGAGAGTTATAGAGCTTCATTAAATTTGCATTTAAGATTCATATGCACCACGAGCAATACTTCTTCAAACAGTGCCTAATATAGAACTGACTGAAATAGGCATAAGTAATTTGAGAACAGATGATACAGGGACCTTAATGAATTAAATTATAAGTTAAAGATTTGTTTGTAACTAAAATCATTATATAATGTACGATTTACCAATTATAAACCCAATTCACTGTATTGAAAGCATTGAGATATCCAAAACCAATGATATATATATAGAAGATGTCAAACTTAAAGGTAATGTTTGTAGTGGGGGTACTGGAGGAATTTATATGAACTAAATAGAGGAATATGTAGAAATACTTGAACTATAAATAATAGATTATAATTTTGCTGAAACGTATGCTGCACTTACAATTTAAAATTCAATACTAGTTTCAATACAAGAATCTTCATTTTAAAATATTACAAACACAATATTTGCAGGTGCAATAAGTATTTAATCAGTAAATGCAGTAGAAATATAAGATTGCACTTTCAGTGACATAAGTGGAAATAATTCTAGCTCCTTGTATATAAGCTAAGCTATCTATGTACAAATATCTGACTGTACTTTTACAAATGTTTTTAATGAAACCGGATCAAATGGAACAATTTTAATATCAATTGCTTCTAATCCTAGTATTAATATTGTATTAGAATCACTAACTTTTACTAATTTCCAAGCTCCTAAAAGTTTTAGTGGTGGAATTTTCATTACTGGTGAATCTGTATCAGCTGTTACTAATCTTTAAGGCTAAGATCTCACTTTTATAAAGGGAACAGGACTAAACGGAGGAGTACTGGGAATAACTCTTTACATGAATTTTGGTTCAGCTGTGCTGAAAAATCTGTATGTTGAGGATGTAACGACTATCTAATCTGGTGCTATTGGAGACAAGCATCAATTTGGTATTTTGAAAATCTAAGATTCTACTTTTAAGGGAAACAAAGGGTAAATTAGTGTGATTGATGGATAGTATAGTCAAGTAGGTACTTTGCTAGAGATTTAAAATGTTAAGGTGATTTCAAACAAGGCATAAATCGCTATTTACTTAAATGGGCTAATTTAATATACTGTGGTAGTTATAAATGATCTAGATGCATAGGATAATGAAGGAGTTGTTATTAAAACTAGGAATATTGAGATAGAAATGAAAGTTGTTAAAATGAATAACAATATTTAATCCATGACTATTGAAAGTGAATCTACTGCTGAGGCTACAGGTTTAGAGATAAGAAACAGTGGAAATGAGATAACTCAAGGATAAATTTTATTAGTGGATAAGTCAAAATTCACTGTGTTTGATAGCACTTTTGAAGATAATATGGGATAACAAGGAACTATATGCTATGTAAATCAAGACTCTCAAATAATATTTGATAACTGTACATTTAAAAACAATTCGAGTATTATGTAAGCCTCAATAGCTTTTATCATAGGATCATTACTAGAGTCTTAAATAAGAAATAATTCAAAGATTCACAATAATCATTCTGGTGAAATGGCTATAATTACTTTGATTAGTTCATATCTAATTATATAAGACTCAGAAATCTATCAAAACACGTCCCAAGGCGATAACTCAGCTATTTTTTGTATTACCTCAGTTCTAGAAATCGATAATACATATTTTCACGATCAGGAGTCTAAATTAGGAACATTTTTGAATTTATCTACAGGCTCTTCTATTGTCATAAACAAATCAACGTTTAAAAATGGAACAGCAACAGAAGGAAATGGCGGAGCTATTAACCTTTCTTCAAGTGATTTGACTATAACAGATTCTCTATTCTAAAGCTTAAAATGCGAATCATCAGGAGGAGCAATTGCCGCATCCATAGAAAGCACTGTAAAAATAACAAATACTACAATGATTTACTTAAATTCTGGTTTATTTGGGGCTTTAGTGGATATATAAGGCGGAAGTTTAACACTAGAAAACTTTACAGGTGAAAATTTTAAAATAAACGGGATTATGGGATAATAATTGGAAGAATTAATCATTAATTAATCAACTTTTAAGGATGGAAGTAGCAATGATATTGGAGGAGGTATCAAATGTATAGAGTGCGGTGTGATAAAAATATAAAACACAACTTTTAAAAATTTAGAAGCCGATATAGGAGGAGCAATATACTTGATGAATGTATGGTTATTGGAAGCAGATCCAATTCAAGCAATTATTTAGAACTGTATATTCGATTCAAATAAAGCTTATAGTGAAGGAGGAGCTATTTATATTGATAACTTTTATGCTAAAATAGAGAGCAATTTTATTAATAATTCAGCTGGTACTGACGGTGGAGGATTGTATTTAGCATGTTCTTATATATAAATACATGATTGCTCATTTCTAATTGATAATAGTAACTTTATAGGTAACTCAGCTGCTACATAAGGAGGAGCAATAGCTTGATATGACTAAATACCTACAATATCAAATACAGTTTACTAAGAAAACTAATCACCATATGGAAGTGACCTAGCATCATTTCCTATAAAACTCTAATTCGTATAAGATGATCAACTAGTATAGTACCAATAACCCTAAACACGGTTATTATAAGAAAATCCATATCCAATAGCCTATTCAATATCTGATATAGCTCCCGGACAGATAATATAAACCTAATATCAAGTAGCTTTTGTTGATGAATACGGACAAATAGTAAAGTCAAGTAATTAATAATAAATATCCCTAGAAACAGTTACAACAGACTATGCTTTAAAAGGCTTAGCAACCTTCGAAACAGTCTAAGGAATCGCTGTGATTTAAGATTTCACTATAATTGGCCCTCCTAATTCAACAGACTACTTATATATGACCACAACAGCCATAAATAAGTAAAAATCGGAAATAAGTGGAGGAGAATAAGAATCTTTTGAAACAGTTTATATATAATTTCAGTTAAGAGACTGCGTTTCAGGAGAATATAACACTGGATCAGAGTGCTAAATTTGTACAGAGGGGTAATACAGCTTATAAACAGATACACCCTGCAAAATATGCCCAAGTTAAGCAATATGCAAAGGTGGTAATACAATGTTTCCTGACGAGGGGTATTGAAGAACAAGTAGATTTACTGATAATTTTTATACCTGTCCTAATCAAGAAGCGTGTATAGGATCACCTAATGAAGATAATTTTAAGGGAGATTGTGCAGAAGGTTATAATGGGAATATGTGCTAGAGCTGCGATAGTGATTACAGTAGAACTGGGGAAAATTAGTGCACTGAATGCCCAGATCAAATATAAAATGTAGGAAGATTAATTGGTATTTTCTTTGGGGTAATAGCTATCTCAGTGTTTATGGTAAAAACCACATTGAAATCAGCTATAGAGCCTAGTAAATTGCATTCAATTTTTATAAAAATATTCACTAATTATTTACAGCTAGTAACTATTACCACTACTTTTAGACTGGAATGGCCGGATATTGTAACTGAGTTATTTGCAGTGTAAAAGGTTACTGGGGAAGCATCATCGTAAATGTTCTCATTTGATTGCTTTTTATCAGACGGAAGTGATGAAGCTAATGAGAAGGTTTACTATGAAAAACTTATTATTATGGCATCAATGCCTATACTTTTAGGAATTGCCTCAGGCTTATTTTGACTAGCCTTTTCTATATGGAAAAACAACTATGATTATCTAAGAAACTAACTAGTAGCTACTATTACAATCTTATTCTTTTTAATTCACCCTTTTATTACAAAGCAAGCTTTTTCTGTATTTAATTGTTTTAGTATTGAGGATGAAGGGGATTATTTAGTGAGTGATTTGGAAATTGAATGCTGGGATGATACTCATATTTTCTATATTTTAATACTTGCTACTCCTACAGTAATTGTTTGGGTTTTAGGAGTTCCAGCATTAGTTTTGTCTTTTATATCCAAAAGAAGGTAAAAGCTGGATAAACTTAATAATAGAATCAAATTTGGATTTATCTTCAATGGGTTTCGTAAAAGGACCTATTACTGGGAATTTTTGATACTTTATAGAAAGATTGCTATAATTAGCATCTCTGTATTCTTATAAACAATTTCTATCCCTGTATAAGGCCTAACTGCTCTGTTTGTACTGATAGGATCACTACACCTTTAATACCAATTTCTACCATATACACACTATTCCCTCAATTAGATGGAAGTAAGAGCTATTTTAGTGGCTACAATTACTATATACTGTGGACTTTATTACTTAACTGGAGATATCGGAGATGTAGCTAAATTAGTATTTTTTGGTATAATGATATTATCCAATATCTATTTTATATCGTATTGAATGTTTCACTTTTTCTAAGTTGGATTACAGCTTGCTGTGGAGTCTATTTCTGTACTTAATAGGAAATTTGGTAAAAGGTTATATTTTGAGGATAATGATCTCATAGAAGATATTAAATGCCCAGGGATTTATTACGATGATGATATTATTAAGTGCACTCTTATACAAAGAACACATTCCAAAGGAAAAGTTTCAAAGAAATTACCTAAAAACATCGAAAAGCTTTATAAAGATAGACTGCATAATCACAGCATAAATGTTCTAGATGAAAAAACCAGCCATGAGCACATAAACACCTTTTTTGATGATGAAAATTGTTCTGATTAGTTATGATAAATATTAGTAATTAAATAAAAATGTTAGCTGGAAAGGAGTCTCATAATATTTTTGAGAGATCTAAATTAATTATTGAATAAAATCCTTAATATAAGGAACTTTAATCAAATCTTTATCATTATAGAAATAGATCAGTGTCTGGGTATAAGTTAAACACTTCTGAACATTCAGAGGATTGGTATAAGATACTGTTTTCTTCTCTGCATAAATTACTAAACGAAGCTTTGCTAACATCCAACAGAAAGGTACAAACAGAGTATATTAAAAAAATTTATTAATGGTTTTATAGGAAATTAGGTAAAAGGTAGGATGCTAATGAGCAAGTAAATGACATTTAATCAATTTAAAGATAGGAAAGTGAAGACTAGTTATAACAGGGTAGGCCTTCAACGGTTAATACCTAACGTCCCTCAACTGTAGCAACATATAAAGATAAGCTCCTATAGCGATCCACTATGTCTAATTATACTTAGTTTTCAGATTTACCATTTGTAAACAATATAAAACCTAGTCAATCAATAACTAATAGAGACTCTAATATCTTATTTCAACCAGGAAGTATAAAAGTAGACAGAACTCTAGAAAATAGATATTTTTAGCTAAGAAAGCAATAACAAATGTAGCACTAAGACGAAAATAATTATTTTAAAAGCCTTTAGAATTGGGAGGTTAGGAAATCTAGATATAATGAAGATTTAACCTTAAAATTAGAGCAATTTAGAGCATTATCAACGAATTACAAAAGACCAAAATAACTAAAATCTTCCCAGGGTGGTAGATAAAATATAAAGAAAATTCCATTCAAGAAACAAGTTAAAACACTCTTCAAAAAGTAAGATGAAGGTAAAAGCATAAAAAATATACGTTAAAAGTACTCAAGTGTAATTTTTCAAGAAGACAGAACAAGTGATTTCATGCCAAGAGAGATTCTTACTTCCTACTCCTCAAAATCTTTCCAACCTCGTAAACAAATAGTACTTCCAAGTAAAAGTAATGGTAATCTGTTAAATTCACAGTATAGTGAAATAATATAGGTAAAATCTAGACTTAAAAAGGATTAAATTTCATGTACCACAAAAGCCTTAGAACTTGCTTTAGCATCCCCTAAAGATATTCCAATCATAGCCATCTGGCCTGACAGTGGAGCCGGCCTTTTAAGCTCCCCAAAAATAGAAGCAAGACCTAAAAGAAGAAAACCCCGTAAATCTAATAAAAAGTAGATTAACTAAATATTAAAGTATTGTAGTTCCGGAGGAACACTTCCATTTAACTCCACGATTACCTTTTTAAAGTCAGGCTTTCTAAAATATCTCTAAGAAACCTTGTTCTACTTAATTTCTCCCATCTTGTTCCAAGTATTAACCTTTTTAACATCTAAGCCATATAAGTTTTACAGTACCTACTTGATTTCCGGCTTTGTTAGAATTTAATCACATCTAAAGCAAAGAACATTGTCTGGTATTTCTTTAGCAGTTCTGGCTAGGAAGATAGGATAGTTGAATAGTTAATGGTATCTTGCTGGCCTGGGGAAATTGCTATTACTCAGTTTTCTTAGCTTTAATAACTTATTCATTTATTTATGTCAAGAAGACTAAGACCGGCTAGGATTAATCTAGAGACTGTGAATAAACTGTAAATTCCTGGAGGTGATTTTTAATCACGGACTCCGAATAAGTAGACAAATAGTAAAGAAAAGTTTTAAAAACAGATTAAGCATCTATAGGAATTAGGGGTTCAGACGGGAATGGAACATCGGATTGGAGAGCTAACCCCTAACTTTTCTATAAAATCTACAGTAACCTTGGCTGACTTTTGAGGGGTTAAGTAATAAAAGCAGTACATTCAGGAGTAAAAGCTATGAAATGCTTTTCATTATATTAGGGAAAATTAATTGAAAAAGGTGACTTCTTAGAATAATATTATATGCGGGAATTAAAGAAAGGATGACTAAGCTATTCTAAGAGATTATGTAAAATCGAGTTAAACTGTTCGGAAGATTAATCGATGTAAAAACGAGTTTCTTTAGATTACTAAAGGAAACAATAACCCTAAAAGGGTTACTAGAATAGATCAGATAATCAATGACTGTAATAAGTTTTCTTAATAGAGTTAGTTACTAAGAGCCAAAACTTTCGAAACAATTGACAGTTTGCGTAAGAACTATGGATCAGTGAAATAAATAGCAAGTGGAATACAATCCCCGAGAGTAAGATAAAGTTTATCTAGAAAAGAAAGGAGGATAATAGCACAAATTGTTAGTAATGTTTGATTTACTGCCTACAAGTGTCTTAAGCTTTTTAGGTAAAATCTGAGAGGATATAGTCCTAAAAGTCTGTTGATGTTTCTATCGGGTAAATGAGCCAGTGTAAAGGGCTAATTTTAAACCAGTTTTTATAGAATTTCTTTAATGTGTTAAATATAAGAAATCTATTGCTTTAAAATCCTTCGTTAATTCGACCTATAATCAATAGAAAAGACAAGTCTGTGAGACTATGCTTGATTTTTTAAGACTTTATCTTCCTTTCCGTTAGTTTCAAATCTTTGCATCATTTATTAATAATCATCTAGTACCTACTCTACAACTCCTAATTCTAATCTCAGCTTCATAAATGATTCTCCATCTGAAGACGTATATAAATTTGCTTATTCATACAAATTTCTATAATAGTCTAAAATTTTCGTATTGAGTTTATTATACTTCAACTAATAAATCTCAGTTACATCAGACACATGTGCATCCAAATTCCCCTTTTTATAGTCTTTTTGTACAATATTCTGTATATTCAAAACTCCATGCGAGTACTAAAAGTCATTTTTCCACACTCTAAACAAAAATGAGTCATAAATATTGAATTAATAAGCAAATCCGTAGTCAAGCAGCAAATCATGATTATTAACTCTTCCATAACAATTAAAAATTTAGGTTCCCTTTTCAAAACTACAACTTCTCCCAGTAGTTAACATAAAATACCTATCAGGGCAGCTTTCATGCACATCATCTTCATAATCTTACTCCAGCATCAGTCCTCCTTCATCCTCTAAATCATCATACTCATCTTCAGTTTCATCATCATTCCTCAATTCCTCATCATCAGTACTACTTTAAAACCCGTCAACTATATCATCGATTTCCCATATAAAATTAATTGTATTAAAAGGACTAGTGGCAACTTCCTCATCTATATATTTTTGTAGCTTATTCATATAACAGCGATTGTTCATCTGAGTGTTTGGAGGATGTGAAAAGTTCTAAAAATCACAGTAATCGTTCTCAGTTATGTACTAAGTACTGTAGGAATTGAGAGAATCATGAGATTTTGTTTCGTATGATATATAAACGTCGATATGATTAAAATTATCGGCTAAAGGAATAATCATACCATCTTCTTAAGCAAAGGAGCGGGTTGTCACGAGCTTATAGGCCCATAAGAAAATCTCCTTAAGGTTTTTATTTGGAGGGAAAAATTCTTGGTACTTGTCCAAAATCTGCTTCAAGGCTAGTCATAAAGCGTCTATTTCTTGTTTCATTTTGCTAGCGTCGTTTACTAAGAATGGATCATTTAATTACTCTAGCTCTTTGTCCGTTCAGTCTAGAATAGTTTCGATTTCAGGAATAATTTCAAAGTAAGGAAACCAAAAGCTCTCTTCTAGCTTTAGTTTCTCGTATATCAAAAAGACGTATAGTATATTATCAAGCTCTCTTCCATCACCTTCGAATCAGCTGGGATGCTGATCGAATATAAACCCAATGCGACTTTTACGAGCCTTTGAGGGTGTAATTATAACTCTATACGGAACGAATATGTATGACTGAATAAATCTTACTTTAGAGGAAGGCATATCTACCTTTGCAGCTGCTCCAATAAGTCCTTACCCGAAGACTGCAGGAAAATCAACACTTGGGTAAATTGAGCCATTTGTTGTTAGTCATTCATTGTAGGCTAGGTACTTTGGATCGTTTTTAAGTTTTTCTGTTAATTCATGATTTATCAGAAGCTCCTATTGCCTTTTTCTTTGTAATATTTTGTAGCATTTTGGATATTGTTATATTTGTGAACTACTTTACTCCATTTTGTTTGATAGTGTTAAGAGACTTACAAAATAAGTTAAAACCTTTAGATTATACAACTTAAACAATAAACTAACAGAAACCATTACAAAATTAACTTCTTTTGTGAACTTTAAGTCTTTTTGAAATAATAGCAGGATCTTCCCAATTTGTCACTTAAAAGCTTTCAATTTCATTTGCTCGTAATATCAAAACATCGATTTGATGAGAAAGATTACTGCATCTTACGTTATTTATAGTAATGCTGGGAACTTTAAAATTAATTTATTAAAGGGTCCCTCTATAATTGTAGCCTAATTTGCTTAATACCTCTACTTGATATCCAACCGGTGAATCTTCTTTCATATTAAATTTATTATGGGCTTTAGCAAAATAATAAAAATGAATCCCTATGATCAGTATAAGGGGGACACCACGTGCAAAAAAATGATTAAGGAGCTGTATAAGATTCCATATCAGGGGAACAGCTTCTCTAGCCCTTTAAAAAATTCAATACAAAGAAAAATATAAATATTTAAACAAAGATCAAGGTCAAACCACTAATCTCGGCCTAGAACAGCTAGTAGAAAACCTTCTAAAACAAAAATACAGGAAAAAAATATCATACGAAACTTCATACAAGATCGGCCAAAGTAGGGAATAGTTAAAAAGGAAGTGTATATCTTTCAGTAGAGAGGAAGCTTGAATCCATTAAATAAATCCGAACTAAATTTAGGCATTCCATCTAGTAGATAATCAGACCAATATTATAAACTAAAATCATTCAATTCAATATAAGTATTGAGCAAAAAGTAGATGTCAAGAAATGCTGATAAGCATTAAAAACAATAATCTTTTCTAATAGAAGGAAGGCAAGAAATAATACGTCTTCCTCGCAAAGAAAACACTCGCAAGAATATACAGAGCCAAGATAACCCCTTTCGCTGAGCAAAAAGCAGACCAGTTACAATTCCATAAAAACAGTTCAATTAATTAAACAATGAATATAACTCATAAGACAATACAAGCACAATAGTATGCAGCCTTCCACAAGTAAAAGTACGTCAAAGAAAGCCAAATTTTGTATTATACGAATAGTTTTATTTTAGACAACTCTTGACAATGATCTGTTGCATTTTATGCACTTTAATACTTATTCTGATTATCTCTACCTCCAGCAATTACAGATCTTCTAAATATACTCTATTTTACTTCAAAATGTCTTTTTTTGTTTTTTCCTTATTGTTATTGCTTCTACATCCCTATTGCATCTAGGACAATAAATTAATCCAGGTAAAAATTCAGTTCTCTAAAACAATGAATTCTAGTTTCCCTGTCTGCGCCCCATATACGGCCTTTCCTCATCATCCTTGCTTTCTAGTACCTTCTAGCTTTACTCCTAGGTGTTCTCCTGTGTAAAAGTACTCACTCGTATGATAGAAGGGCAGCTTACTGGCTCTGAATGGTAGCTCATAGCTTGTTTATGGAATACTTTAGCTTTAATCCTTGAGTCGAGATTAAAAGCCCCTTCGTCAGTGTTTTCAAATTCTGTAGAGGAATCCCGGGAGGTATTTATATCTAATTGACTAAATTCTACCGGAGTATCTGGCAAAACTATATCATCTAGTTCTTAGGCAAATTTGTATGATTGGTTTACTGATTTTACTACTACGCTTGAATCCGTTTCATTCATTATTTCATCAGATTTTGGTTTCTGTTTCTGTAAAGTTATAAAACTAGGAACAATTTCTTCAATATGAAAACGGGGAGGGTTATTTTATTATAGTTCTTTGCAGTTTTTAATTATTTTTAATGTGCCTATGCTTTTTTGCTAAGAGTAGTAGTGCTTACGCTGTTTATACTTATTCCTTTACATTTTAATCATATTGGGAATTTTACTGGTGAAATGAATTTAGGACAATGTGGAAGCTTTATATTATAATTTGTTCTATGTAATATCAAAGTTATACTATCCTGTGATCCCAGTATAAACATAACACTTTAACTATCCAAATTATATAAGTATTTATAATAACTATCTTATGGAAGACTTTGGAGCAATTTCTTTTGCAAACTCTTGAAAACTCACTCTTCCATCCTTATTTAAATCATATCTTTGAATCAACCCTGCTAAATCCTTCTCAGTAGCTTGAATTCCATTTGTCTATAGCAATGATCTTATCTCATTGACTGTTAAAAACTTTTGTTTCTTCTAGTCTAATTATTAGAAAACCTTTTAAGTTGAAAACGTTGGATCTCTTGTTAATCTTTGCCTTATAACCTCGCATTAATTTTCTATTTCCAGCATCTATCTAAAAGCGTTGCTTAATAATTATTGTGTTTCAATTGAGAAAATATGCCTTCTTTGACTCGAAGGAGCATTGCATCCTTGTCTGCTCTTAAGTATTTTCCCATAGTTACAAATTTTAGGCTTAAAAATATCACAAAAGTCATCAAAATAAACTCTTCCATTATTTTTACGATCATAATGCTAAACTAAAAGCTGTAATTAATCCTATAAAGGAAAAATATCCAAATATTCTAAGAAGTTGCAAAGATCATTGATTGTAAAGTATCCCTTTCCTTTTAGATCAATCATTCTAAAAGCATCATATAAATTAAAATCTCCTCTCAATGTTAATTCCTTTCGTACTTATTCTAAATCTCTTTCTAAATAAATTAGTTGTTATCAGGCCTAGGCTAAGTTTCTCACATTGAAATTTAAAGATTTCCTTAATTTATTCACTTTAACAGGGGACACATTAACACTTGATTCCTTGAGTTTAACTTTACCAGATTTCTTTAAGTTTTACCTGGCTTTACTAGGAGTGAAATTTTAATTCCTTTGTCTATAGGCTGATTTCACATTTCTTTTCTTATTTCTCGGCTTTTTTCTGCTAATTTTTGAGTCTTCAAATCTTGTACTTTATTTTAGCGGGCTTTAACTAACCCTCTGCTGCTCAAATCTTATACTTTATTTCAATGGACTTGAACTAAGCCTCTGCTCTTCAAGTCTTATACTTTATTTCAACGGACTTGTACTAAGCCTCTGCTCTTCAAAACTGTTAAAAATTCCAGAATTGCTTCGTTTTAAAGGTGAACTTGGACTTCTGCTCATATATAAATTTTCCTAAGGATGATGTGGGGAAATAATCTAATCTACAAAATCTACATAACTTACAGCTCCATCATTATTTTTATCAATTCTTCTAAACATTGCCCTTAGGTCGTCAGGATGAGCATGGTACCCGGTTTCCTTTAAAAACTGATAAACATCCTCTTCTGATATAAATTAGTTCCCGAAATAGTCTAAATGCCTAAAAGCCTCCAATGCTGAAAATTAAGGACTTTAAAAGACCTGATCTCTCAATTATTCTATATTGCGTTGAAATATTACTTCTTTTTCTATTATACGAAACAATGCGAATTGCTGATTGTAGTTTAACTGTTTACCAGGGTAAGAAGTTTGTTCAGTGACTATTTATCGCATGTATAGATTCTCTTAGGGTAGAATCATCTGCATGAAGCTGGTATAGTCAAGCTTTCCATTGCGGTAGTAGTCCCACTCTTTTATTAGTAAAAATCCTTCTCTAGAGTCTATAAAGAAGTTGTAAGATGATAAAAAGTCTATTAAATCATTGACTGTTATAAATCCTAGGCCCAATCTGTCCAGAAATCTAAAAGCTGTATAGGGATCAAAGTCTGGTTATTCTGCTAGGATTTGTCTCGTTAGTTCAACTTGTCTTTCACTTTCTGCCATAGCTATTAGTAACTTGGCCAAATTATGCTTAGCTTCAAAAGTTAACATTTACAAAATTTTTACGTTAATAAATTAAAACTAAACTACTGGGTCTTCTTGGGAGAAATAAACGGGCTCTTTCTCTTTGTCAAGTACTATTTCTTTTGTTATTATTCTATAGTCGTAGAATATTGGAGTGTATATGGGTAAGGGGTTAGTTGTTTGTTTGCGTTTTATAATTTTTTGGTCGTTTTGAAATAATAAAGTCTTTTCAGAATCCTCTGATATTTATTGGAGAGATGAAGACGATTCAGATTCTTGCATATAATATTGCAAAGTGGTATCATCTAAAAATGTAGAATCTGCTGCAGGCATTGAAAATTACGGGTGAATATCCTCTTATACAATAAACTATTGAACAATTTATTCTTACTAAGGGTTCATGGTACAATCTTAATCAACTTTTTCAAATTTCAAAATTTCAATTGGATCATTATCAACTTCTTCTTTATATTATTACTAACACTCTTATTAAGAGGGGGATTATATAATTTGTGCAAAAACTAAAATATTCTTGAATTTAATTGTTTTGTATAATTCTTATATTATCAATAGGATCAATATAATATAGAATATTAGACTATCAGTGTATAGTATTATTCTTAAGGTATCATCGATAATTGACAAGTTTATAATAAGGCAAATTACAGTTGGTAAAATTATGATAAACAGCAATATAACCAAGAATATTACAAAATAATAATCATAATCTTTTCTGTTTTCAATTTTCATATTAAACAACTTAATCTTCGCTAATTTCGATTATCATATCAAAATAGATAAAAAGCAGAAAATTATTGAGCAAAATAGAATTAAAATGTTTCAAAGTTAGATATCTTGTTTTCATTGTTGAAATTAATCATCCCTTCTTAAAACCTTCATATAACTAATTACGACAAATGATATATTTAAAACTATCAATAATGGTAGCATGACTGAAAATACAGTACTGGTATCATACTAAGTATCCTAATCAAGCAATCTCCTACCTTCACTTTCATCCTTAAATCCATCCCCAATCAAAATTACTAGAGAAATTAATATCAGAACACTTAAAAACCCGATTAAATTTTTAACTAGAACCATCTACTTGTTGATGAATTTGATAGAAACTAGCAAAATACATATTACAATTTCTGTAAAGCTTATAGGTAAGGGTAAAGGCCCAATAACATCACTACTTGAGGATTCCTCACTCTCAATTCTATTATTATTATTCTAACATGCTTCATCGCAAGTAACACAAACCTATTAAACATTTTACAAGTTATCAGGACATTAGTCAACACAACTTCCATTGTGTAGGATTTAATCATATTTGCATGAGCTACAATTATAACTTGAAACTGAGCAGGTTGCACAATTCTCACTACAAGCTTAGCATCTATCTCCTATAGGAACTGATACACCCTAAGGACACTATTAAATGCATTGGCCTTCATACAAAAACCCATAATGGCATATAGTACAATTATTAGCAGTTTAAATACATTCTTAACATTGCTCGCCGCATTAAATACACTAATTACTGCTTTTATCTCTATAAAATCCTTTTTCACAGGGTAAAAAACAATCACCTTCAAACAATATCATTTCAGTATCTCTACATTGGGTACAATTTTAGTCATTTTCAGCACAACTAATGCATTTCTCAGAGCAGTTGATACAATTTCCATACTCATCTTAAAATTAATCGATTCCACATATATTTATGCATCTTTTGTCTTATAATTTGTATCCTTAAGCACATCTGCTGCATTGATATGAAAACTCTTCGCATTCTTCACATTCCTTATCACATTGTACACAAATTCCCTAAAATTCAAAATAGCCTGAGGGGCAATTATACAAGCATTCATTTTAATGCAGAACTAAATTCGTTTTACATTCAGAGCATGTTCCAGCTGTTTTGTAGCAATCTTAGCAACTCTCAGAACATTATTAGCATGCATTCTCTCCAGTTTTGAAATAACCTGAAGGACAGCTTAATATGCAAGTACCACTTATTAGCTCACTGCCCTATGCACATTGAGTACAATTATTTTCAGTGATTTCACAATCCAAGCAATTATCATCACATTTATAGCACTTTTATTCTTGTATATAAAACCCTTGATAGCATTTAGTACACTAATTGATTTGTCCTGAGCACTCTTAGCAGCTTTAATCACAAAATAAACATGAATTTCCTATGAGCTAAAGAGGTGGATCACAGGAAGTGCATAAAGAAGTTGTATTACCGCATGTTTTGCACGGGTAATCACATTCAATACAATTATTTTATATAAGCTGTAAGGGAAATTCACATTAAGTACAAAAATCTTCCTATTCTTCACATTATTTACAGGAATTACTACACTTTTTACAGATTTTACCATCTAAATAAAAACCTTCTATACATTCATTGCATGTTTCAAAATCAAGGTAACAATTTTTGCAGTTTTGTGGGCATTATCCACATTAACCATTGATATTAACATATCCTTATGCACATTAGTTGCAAGTTTTAAAATTATCAGTGCATTCAATACAGTTGTTTTCACAAAAGCCGCATTGATTGTCTTGAAGTGATAATCCAGTTTCACATTCAGTGCATATATCCTCCTATAACTAACAGTTTTTGCAGTTAGAACTACATTAAAGACATTCGTTTTTATCACTTAAGAAGTACCCTTCATTACAACTAGTACAAATATCATAATCATTCTAGCATTCCTTACATTGCTAACTACAACTATAGCACTGATTAGAAAGTAAAAACATTGATTTACTACAAGAAGTACAGTTTTATTGAGAATCCTTGCAGGTTAAACAATTATCGCTACATTTTATACAAGTATTATCATCTAAATATCACCCAGAATGACATTACTAGCAATTTTAAGCAAATTATTCACAAACTTTACATCCTTCTTAGCATTTTAAGCACTCAGTTCCTTATAAATAATAACCTTCATTGCAACTAGTGCACAATGCTCTATTTCCTGCACAAGTTTTACAGTCATTTTAGCAAGTTAAGCACTAAGAGCCATCTAGTACATACCCAGGAACACAGGAAATACAGTATTCTATATCATCCAGGCAATTATAGCATGGTGGATCGCATTGCATACAAACACCATATGCATTTATAGTGAATTACTCAGGGCATTAAGGAAGGGAACTGCAGAACCCAGTTAAAGATAAAGATTATCCAATTGGACAAGAAGTACAAAAGTCTATAAATTAATCACATTCTATGCAAGCATCTGAGCATTAACTACATATGCTAGGCTCAGTTATAGTTTTTGCATATCCAGAAGGACATTATTTAATGCATTGATTATTATGCAAAACTAAAGGAGAGTCGCAGGATGTACAGTTTTCTTGACTATTTATACATTCTTTACAGTTTTAAGAGCAAGGCTAGCAGTTTCCTTATACATCTTAATACATGCCTTATAAACATTAAGGAACACATCTGTTTTATAGAAGTAAACTGCCTTGAGGACATTTTACACAGTTTTCAGGGGAATCTCGGCAAAATAGGCAGTTTTAATTACACTTTATGCATTAGGAATCGACTTAAACATACTAAAATAATGGACATACATCGATGCATTGCCCGTTTAGCAATTTTTAGTCATCTTTACAGGATGTGCACATGCTTTAAGTGCATTCTTTACAGTTTTAATTGCAAGGAAAGCAGGAAACACCTTGTTTATATGTTCCTGAAGGACATTCATCATAGCAGTTGCCATCATAGTATAATTTGATATTGCCATCATCTCCATTATTACACGAATTACAATACTATAAATTACTACAAGTTCTACATGTCTTAGAACATTGTTTACATTCTCCATCTTCTCTAAACTAATTATAATCACATCCAGAACTAGGCAAACATGCTCCGTTATCATTATTACATTCCAATGTGTTACAAGTTACATCACACTATCAGTTTTAAAGCATTTCCTACTTGCAATTATTTGAGCACATAGGTTGACATTTTCCTTTATAAGACTCATATCCATCTGGGCAATCTAAAATACACTGGTTCAAGAAAAATTAATAAGGGGAAGCACATTACATACAGTTTTTTGCAGTTCCTTCGCATTCAAGACAAGGAAATTCACAATTAACACATGTATTATCTACTTGAACAGTAATTGATTCTGGACAATCAGCCAAACAGGCTCCGTTAAATAAAACAAAATCTTAGTAACACTCAGTACAATTTTCCACGGACCCGTAGCATTACTTACAATTAGAACTACATTCAACACATAGCTATTCATTAAGTTGTGTTGTAGTATATCCCATATCACAATATTCTATACATGCATTATCCTATAGTACAAACCCACCATAGCAACTTATGCAAAACTAAGGATTCTAGTCACATGTACTACAGTTTTTATCACAAGGCACACATACATTCTCTATCAAGACAGTTAATCCAGGTGTACACGCTTCAGTACATTTTCCATCTTCTACAAAGTACCCAGCCCCACATCTTTCGCATATATTTATATCAGAATTACATTGAAAGCAATTTGTATCATCACAATCAACACATTATAGTCCTACCAGAGCTGTTTTATCAGGACATTGAATAACACAAGAATTATCATACAGAAATTACTAATTTCCTTACAAATTCCCCCCAATTATCTTTTAGCATGATAAGCAAGTAGTATTAGACTTGCAATCATAACAAGGGTATTAGCAAGGTAGACATTATTTACCATCATTGAAAAATGTACGTCCACAGTCTGTATCTTCAGTACAGTATCCATTATCAGACTAGCATCCATTTGTATTACATACTACATCACATTGATTATTAGTTAAGAGTTCTTAAGTGCATCCTTAACTACATAAAACTGCTTTATCTATTTCAATACACTAATTCAAGATTTCTTCGTAGCCTACTGGGCAAACCTCAACACATATATCTTTAAATTTCAAATATCCTAAAGCACATGAAAGGCATTAAGACTCACTTATGCAATTTAAACATGAATCACTACATTTTCTACAATTATTTCCTGAAGTGTAAGTGTTTGTTGGACAGGATTAGTAACAACTTCCATCGTATAGATGCTCACTTGAACTACAACTTATACAATTATCATGATTATTTTCACATTAAAGACAATTGTCTGAGCATTTTTCACATTTTTGATTCTAGGAAAGATAGTAACCTTATTAACACACTTTTAAGCACTAGGATTCTTATAAGTAAAAGCCTTCATAGCAACTTGTACAGTTGTCTATAGTATTCTAGCAGGTTTTGCAATTAATAGAGCACTCTTAGCAAAACTAATCTTCCTATATTGTTATATCCTCAGGGCATTGGTTTAAACACTGATTATTATACATAAAATACTCAGGATTGCATTCTAAGCATAAATCAGGAAATTGCGTGCATCTTTTACACTTTTAATCGCATTTCAAACAAACAATGCTATTTTAGTAGTATCCATCAGGGCAATCAATCACGCATTACCCATCAACATATAAAAACCCTTATATACAAGAGTCACAATAAGTTTTGCTAGTACAAGTCTAGCAATTTCCTTCACATAATAAACAAGCATTCCCACTTTGATAGAACCCTAATTCACATTCTGTTTCTGGAACATTGCAGTATCCATTATCAAAGTTACATCCTTCATTGTTACAAACTTCATTACAGTCCATATTACGAAGCATTTACGTATCACATTCTGGAGAGCATTAATCAGGCTCATTTATCACAGTGCAAATACCGCTTAAAGGAAAATAACCAGATGGACATTCTTATATGCAAGATGAATTGAAAAGACTGTAGTTAGACTTACATGATGTGCAATTAGTTGATGCTTGTGTACAGCTTAAACACTCGTTCTAGCATTCAATGCACTCGTTTTCTAATACAACTGTATTGTCAGGACATTCTAGAATACATGCATTATTGTATAAAAAGTAGCCCTCATTGCATAAAGTACAAAAATCTTAGGAGTCTTGGCATATTTTACAATTAGTTGAACATAGTACACACTGATTGTTTATTTCAATTGTGCCATCAGGACATTGTTGATAACAGTCAAAATCAAATAACATTAAATCATTTCTACATTTTGTGCAGTGATCTTTACTTCCGGAGCATTCCATACATTATGGGTCACAGTATACACAAGTTTTATCTTGATGCACATATACCAAAGGAGGGCATTCTTCTATGCATTATGAGTCTAATAAGTATCGTCCTTTATTACATTCTACACAATTTGATGCTGAGTCTTAACATTTCATGCATTATTTATCACATTCTTCACAATTTTAACCGTTTTAATAAGTACCAGCTGGGCATTCCTCAAAACAACTATTTTTATATAGTAAAAAACCATCTTTACATGCAAAGCAAAAGTTTTAATCATATTCACATATTTAGCAAGGATATTAGCAAGGTTGGCAAGTTTGGTTTATCAAGTAAGTTTCTGGAGGACAATTCTCATAGCATCCATTATTATATAAAATATACCCAGGCTGGCATGTCAAACAAAACTCAACTTCATTTTCACACGTATCACAAGGAGCACTACACTTTTAGCAAGTTTGTTCCTTATCTAGCCACCTATCATTATCAGGACACTAAGAAACACAATCATTTTCTTTAAGTTTAAGACTGTCTTCACAGCTTGTACATTTATTTGCTTACTAATCACAAGTTTTACAGGGATATTTGCAATTCTGACATTGATTTAGTATATTTGCATACATTCCTATAGGGCATTAATCAATACAATTGTTCTAATGTAAGAAAGACTGACTACCTTGATTTTATCCTTGGCTGTAAATTCCGCATTATAAGCAGATCTCATCTGACTGGCAGTCTAAGCAAGGAATAGTGCACTGTGTACATTTAGTGCCGTCTCCCCAGAAGCCTTTAGTACATGAACTATGACATGAATCACCATAGAAGTATGGATAAGCTGAGCCTTGCTTGCAAGATGTGCATTTATTAGGATAGTCTATACATGTTTGGCATTCTGAGTTACACTCAACACACTCCTTCTCTTAATTTGAAATATCATCAGCAAATCCATCTAAGCACTAAGAATTACACTATTTGCTGAAGTAGTAAGGCTTTTCGGAATTTGGCAAGCAAGATAAACAATTACTAGGAGTAGTCTCGCAAGTTGAGCAAGGACTGTCGCATGAAAAACTTGATGTATGTTGATTGTTGCTATCAATAAAGTATATAGAATCATTCACCTCTATATTCCAGGGACTTGAGTCCTAGGAAATATGATTATTCACTACATTAATTAACTGGAATTTGATTAAGTCATCCTATGTGAAAATTTTGTCAAAGCAATTCTGTATAACAATACGCTTTGATGAAACTGTGCATGAAGTAGTATTAGAAAGAGTAATAGGATTACAACTTAACTAATTTTACTAGAATTCATTAGGAATATCAATTTAAATGGAATAGGTAGTTTTGTATTCATTAAAGGGATAAAATTCGATCGTATAAGTTGTTATTTAAGATATTCTAGAGTCCTCAGCATGTATTTAAAGAGATTAAAGTTGCCCAGGCTGTGAATTGGAAATCTAGTATTTCCCTTAAAGAATCTCAATATCAAATTCGTCGTTTGTCTTAATGGAAGAAAAGAATGTACTAGTAGGTCTTGAGGTTTAACTATTTCTGACTTAATTGACTTAAAACTAAATTGTTTGCCTGGCATAATGAAAATTGTCTTGAAAGAATAATTAAGCAATAACTTACTACTGACTTGTAGAGCATTGAACTTAGGTAATTTCAAAGCTTCCTGTGCAATCAGGAGATTCTGGTACTTTTATGGAATCTGGAAACTAGATATAAACTTTATCTCCAGATTGAATTAAATTTGAGTGCTAAATGCTAAATTGAAAATCTGAGTATTCTCCGTTTGCCTCATTATTTCTTTATAACTCAAATTTCATATATGAATTTGGAGTTTCCATTGAAAGAACTATAGATTGAGATACCTCGTCAAGTACATAGCCTTCGCTATCGAATGTTTTAATAATAAAGGAATTTGACTGTTTTTTTGACCTTGGGTTTAAGATGCTGCCAATAGAAAATTGAATTTATGTTGAGTAATCTGGAATAGTAACATCAGTTAGAGTTATTTGATTATTTTCTACACTACAGTTAAACTAGATGTTCAATACTTCTAAGCAAGTGGAATTAGCTTAAATTTCATCATTTATTTGAATTTATGTAGGAAACTGTATTTCTATTCTTCCATTTAATTAAGTAGGTATTATGACTTCAAAAATA
This sequence comes from Condylostoma magnum, assembly GCA_920105805.1. Classification (NCBI taxonomy): domain Eukaryota; phylum Ciliophora; class Heterotrichea; order Heterotrichida; family Condylostomatidae; genus Condylostoma; species Condylostoma magnum. Next base: position 51,816 of record CAKKTI010000010.1, read on the forward strand.
TAAGTTGCAATCTATCCTGTGGTTTTATTAGAAGGGATGATATTAGCTTGGGTTATTGATCCAGGTGTACTTTATATAGTAATACTCTATTTTAGTTCATCAGTAACATATTGTAAAGTTTCATCAGTGTAAATGGAGATCTTAATTGGATCAGTTGGTTTAGTGTCGTTAGGATTTATCACATCAAAAACAGTTATTTGGATTTCTTATACAGAATCAATTGCATTATACACTAATAACTAATTGTTGTTTATAGTACATGTATAATCAACAAAAAATGATCCAATTTAGCATCACTATGAGTTATAATCTAACATTGTTAATTACTACGGGAAAATTACTGAAATTACAGCGGTGTCTAAAGGAGGATTTGTAGTGTAAAATTTCATATAATACTCAGTCTATGCATTTTTTGTACTATTTTCTGCATAAATAAGTGTCTCAGTATCATATTCAATATAACCAGACTTAGCTTATATATATCCCTTCTAGTTTTTATCAATTAATTCACTATTCTGATCAAAAGTTTGTATTGATATAATATCTGATGGCTTAGTACTGTTAGGATTAGTAATTTTAGTTATTCTTAGAGCAATCCAAGGGCCACTAAAGTAACTAGTATATCCCCCTCTTATTTCAAAGCTTCTTTCAGCTAAAATTACTTCAATAGATGAATTTAACCCGAAAGTAGGAATTATTTCAGAACCTTGATCAACTTTTACCTACTCAGGCATTTCTATAATCAATTTAGAGTTATTGAATAAAGGATTAAATATTTAAAAGGTTAATATTACATCAGTTTCTTAGTTGATATCTTATGACCCAATAAACTCGATATGATCCTAATCAATACTAATTTCATTAGGTAGATCAAAATCTGTATTAAATGCTAAAGTTGACTATTAAGTAATCCCTTGCTCTTAATCTACAACACTTAAATCAATTTATGGCATTACTATGTTTTACGAGGGATTTGCCATTTATGTTAAGACTATCACAACCTCCTGTATTGAGTCCTATATAACCCTTATTCCTGTAAACTATAGCAAATTTTAATCATACTAACAATCTTAAGTACCAATTTACAAGGATCCTGCTAAACACTGATTAGTTTTCATGTCCGGAATATGCTTAAGTTAGTTCTACTAAGCTCCTAGCTGCTCATTTCAGAAGGGCAGTTAAATAACAATCTTTTCCCCTAATTTTAGCTCTATTCTAGGCGTTACTTTTATAGTTCACGTCGATAGCCTCCCTTTGACTTAACTGTTTGATTCTATAGAAGCACTTGAAAATGATTCAGGCTCGCATTCAACAGTAGGACCATTTTCTTCATCGATTATCTCATTTTCACTGTTATAAATCTAAAGCAAAATAGGCTAAGTCTCTATATTGTTAAAAGGATTGACCAAGTTTAATAATTTGATTTCTAGAATTACAAACTACTGTAAAGAGTAATCCTATTAAAAGAAATCCTATATAATTATATTGTTGCCCTCCAAAATACACTCAGCAGTTGAGTTTTAGTCAATACAGTTAGGAAGTTACAGGTTTTGAACTCCAACCTAGGGCGGCAATTATAAAACTATGTAATAGCTTTACAGAATCCTTGATCCAGGTACAAATTCCACTATATACTCCGCCTACCTTTAAACTACAGGAGGATTAACACTCAATTCAAGATATCTAAACTATGCAGCTGCTACTGAACAAATTACTAATATACCAAAAAACATTTTTATTATGTAGGATAAGATAATAGTTGTACTTGAAAGTGCAACATTAGAAACCTACAGAATGAAGAAATCTGGGAACTATGAATTACTAAACAGTGATGATCATTCAAATATTATATCTAAACTTGGGAAAGATATAGGAGATTATCGCCCTGATATAGCCCATTAGACACTGTTAGCTTTAATGGATAGTCCACTGGCCAAATCTGGAAGACTAAAGATCTTTATGCACACTACGAGAAATGTACTGATTGATATTGACCCCAGCTGTAGGATTCCTAGGACATTTAAAAGATTTTGTGGGTTAATGGTGCAGCTTCTACACTCTAGAAAAATAAAAGCTGTTGATACTGACATAACGTTACTAAAGGTTGTTAAAAACCCAATTACAAGGCATCTACCGGCTGGATGCGTCAAAATTGGAATGTCTGTTGAAGGGGAGTTGGTTAATATTAGCGAGTTTATACGAAGAAGTGAGTTTAAGTTTGTGAGATAGGACGATAATGATTAAGTAAACACACCTGTGTTCATTATTGGAGCTTGTGCACACGGACATCCTGGGTTAGATGCGGAATATAAAGACTGTGCAATTTCTGTATCAAATTATCATCTTTCTGCAGCATCAGCAGCCTTTAGAATTTGCTCAGCATTTGAGAATCTTTGGAACATTTTATAGTTATAGGGTAAAATTCTAACAAAATGGAATAAAATTTACCGAACGTAAAAATATACTGCTTTTAAGTAAAATAACTATTAAGACTCAAACTGATAGCTTAATCTATCATTTTACTACTGATTTTAGTTGCTTGATTCCTGCCTAGCTGAGCCAAATAGGGAAATGGACAAAAAGGAGAATTATAAGTAAGTGAATATAGTTATAGTTATGGGGAATGAATAAGCGGGATTTACTCAGTTACATGAAGTGAAAACAATAAATTAAAGGATATTTTAATTAGCTAAATCATGCAAGATTGATGTCAGGCTAAGGATGATTTGTCTAAAGTGTAATAGAAACCCGGAGTTGAGGATTTTGTCAACTCATAATGCGAAAATTGAACAGCTATGCATAATGCAATGATAAGCTATACTGTTTTCTAAGTGATTTGCATATTTTGTTATATTTATCAAATAATATGTACCTTTAACACGTATAAATAAAAGAAGAATCTGTTATTTTGAATGATGATGCTTTCTTTTATTGTAATGTTTACTTACTTTTGTGCTATTATTACTTGAATTGAAATAGTTTAAGGCAGTTTTGAAGGTAATTGTGAAGATTTACAAAATGAAGATTAAAAGGGTGATATTTGCCTTGAATCTGGACCAATACTAGCACTTTTCACGCTTGTTTTATTAATTTTGCTATCTTTGTTTCATACTTATATTTATTTCGCTATAAAACGAAAAGTAAGAAATAGGAAAAAGAATAATCCTTCATAGGACTAATTAAAAGATTAGAAAATATCATAGGAAGTCAGCTAGTCAAGTTCATTTATTGATAAAAAAGTTAAAAAAAGTAGTAAAGGATTCTATCAGGTAAGAATGCGCTTTAGCAAACTAATAAACAATGTAAAAAGTGACGATGATGACTGTCCTTTTCAACAATCCTACAAAAGAAACAGTCCAAGAAGTCTAGATAGTCCAGTAAACTAAAATATAAAAAGAAAAATCAGTAACTCAGTATAAAACAGAGTAGATAGTGATTAAGATGATCAAGAGATAACTTATGATGAGTATAAAAAGCCTAATAGCAAAAGTCTAATGCCTCAGCTTTGCGGTTTATTAGGAATTTAACCAAAATAGGAGGGTTAATCCTAAGATAGTAGCTCATTGGAGTATTAACAGATTGTTAAGAAGTAGATTGAGTTACCTAAGCCAAAATTCTGCACACAATAAGAGTTGGAAGAGAAAAAGAAGGATGATAATAAACTAAGAAGCATTATATAGAAAACAGGTCTGTAAAATTGGCTGAAAAAGGATATACAAGATAAAGTCTAAATGATGCGAATGACGGGGGGAGATCTAATTTTTGATAAGCTGAATAAAGGTAAACAAGGAAGACCCAATGCATATGAAGAACCATCATCATCAGGAAGTGAGGAGGAAGTTTCTGCAATGCCTTAGAATATAGAAGAGGAAGATAATAGCTCTATTACTTATTAATTAGTTAAATTTACTATTTTTTCCTTGATAATTTGAGCTTGCTTATACTGAAATTTTAGTAATTTATAAATCTGAGTGAAATTTACTTCAAAAGTAGGAATTTTGTGGTAATTTTATTAAGGGAACACTGCTACTTCCACTTTAGAGTCTCTAGCTAGTAGTATGTATTTCTTTTGTTATTTATTTAATAAGCTTCCTTCTCCAATAATATCCCCTCTACCTAAGAATTTTATATACTTGTGATTCAAAGTTAGGCAATCACATACTCCTGCAGTTATTATTGAAAGTTAGGCTTCTTATATCTAATCACCTTTGGAATAATTTTAATACTCGAGCTTAGATATCAGAATTTCAATTGTATCATAAATCAAAGGTTGAAATCCTCTAAAATTGGTAAAAGTTGCTAATTACACTTAAAAAAATCGTGATCTATTCCTGCTTTTAACTTCTTTGAATTGTTATGACGGAACTTTTATATAACAAAATTTGGTATTGGTAATTATCCAAATTTATGTGTTTTAGTATATCTTTTAGTGTCTATCACCCCTTATATAATCTCCTTATTTAATCTATCAGATAACAGTAGGCTTAACGCAGTCAATTGAGTGATTTCTTATGTACGCTTCGCCACTGATGACAAAATAAGTGAAATTTGCTTCTAGAATTCAAAGCTATTGCTAATCTATTCACCGTACTTAATACTTCAATAGCTCATCCTATGTACAAATTACAACAAATTAATCAGATGAAACAAGATGATTATCTAAATTTTACACTCATTGCTTCAAATCCTCTCCATCTCACTCCTACAGCAAAGGTTATTAAAACAATAGCTTATCATCAGTACAATACTACAAATGTTGTATATAATGAGTGAGTGATTCTTCTCTGTTATTAATCGCTCTGTAGCATAACGCCATAAGATACAATGCCCTAGCCTTAACATCCTCTACTAAACTTCTTTACAGTAGACTTCGCACAAATTATATAGCATTACCGATTTCCTTAAGTTTATATGAATACACAGCCATAGCATATAAACCATAACTTTAATTGTGTATATCCTTCAAAGCCCTGATTATAACTTACGCTACCATCCATCTTCTGGCTAGATCTCATGACCCTACTCTATCCAAAACAGCGGAAAGATTAAATTTAGCATTTGTATTATTAGAGTCAAGTTTTATAGACTATTTATAAGAATCAAGGGACAATTTTCATCTTCTCTGTTAAAAGTAGTGAAATCCCCTTACAAATCAAATTGTGCTTTAATTCTACTCTAATTTTTACTTATGTGTAGGGGGTATTACATCAATATACTCAGTATATTCTCCTTTATCATTTTCCTGCTCCATTTCGTTTATTGAGGGCAGTTTAAAGCACTTAGGGCAATTTTATGATTTTAGGAATAGTAGTGAGTTAGTAGGATTAGTATTTATAACGTTTTCAATTCAAATTTTAGCATCTTCTTCATTATTTGTGATCCGAGGAGTTTCTTGAACATTCTAGATAACTTAAGTTTAAGACATTGTCACTTACGGTCGCTTCATAGTCCTTGACTACACAGAAACATTAGTTCTCCTTTTTGTAACAGTTCTAAACCTTCTTGTGTTCTAACGAATTGGCTACTTCTACTGAGTTCTCTTTCTTCATGTATTATGTAAAGGCTTTCCTTTGAGATCTACTGCTGGTGTTAAACTTCGTCATTATACAGTTGTGGAGTTCATTAATTCATTGATTTTCTACTTTGTGTATAATTCAATATGCTTGGATTACTTGCTTACTTTAGACTGGTTTTTAAAGCTCTTTTTAAGGTAATCATGAATCGCCTAAGGAACTAAAAAGGGACGGTTATCTGGATATTTTGCTCACTTACGGTTTATGCTTTATTAGCATCACTATGATAGTACTTGCTCAGTTATTACAGGATCTTTAGACTCTGGTGGGCTTTCTATATTATCTTGAATACTTTTTAAATAACTCAAATCTAGCTCCTTAGGATGAGCCCTAATAAAGTTGTATCCAATATCCTAGAAGTTCTAAGCCTTAGATATAGGAACCTTACCAACAATGGACTTTGTGTCATTAAAATTAAGCATACTTAAATCCTCACTGAAATGTCTAACTCTACAAAACGCATGCTCTTTGCATTACTTATTATTACTCAAAGTTTTATAATCCGCCATTTGTTAACTATTGAAAACCAGAATTATATATGGCGGAAATAACAAAAATAAATAAAAATGCTCGTTGATTTGATTTAAGAACCTTTTAAACCCGCAACTTTTCGTACATAAGTGAAAAGATGCCCGGATACTGCAAAATATAAAACTGAAATGTGTAGAAATTGAATTGAGATGGGATTTTGTCCCTATGGGGAAAAGTGTAATTTTGCTCATGGGAACTATGAAATATAAAGAAAAGATCATGTAACAGCTCTGTATAAAACTAAAAGCTGTGTTCATTTCTAATAAAAGGGGTACTGTTCATACGGATAACGATGTATGTTTTAGCATATTCAAAAATCATCAAATGGACTTTTAAACGTAAATTAAACTGTTCTAACGGTGAAATAAGAAAGACCGGCTAGATGCAAAAGACTTCAAATTTTCAAGCGAATTGCTAATGATGACCATGAAGAAGAGGCTGAGAGAGTGGAAAAGGAAGCTTTAAGCTCAATTTACAACATGATTGAGGAGTTAGAGTTGTAATTATTTATTTATATAAATGGGGCTGTTTTCTAAAAGTGAGGCAACTAAGAGGAAACAAGTAGTGAAACAATTGTCGAAGTGATCTGAGTAGTTGTAGAAGGAAGAGGGGTAGGAGATTACACTTCCTGATAAATCTATTGTGGTTTTACCGTAGAATATGAGTTCTTTGATGGAAGTTTGAAGGAATCAGGTATTGATTATTATGTAAAAGAATGGCTTAAATTATGAGTAGGATAGTGAATAGGATAATGATATGATTAATCTAAGCTTTGAAGGACTTGCAAGGTTTAATACAAAGTTTATTTAATAAGAAATTTAAAGATAAGCAGATGAAATTTTAGATTAATGCGAAGAGGAGTATAGCTAAGAGGAGCAGTCATTAACAAAACTATTTTAAATGGTTTAGGAAAAAGGAAGAAATGGGGAAATTTAGTTGTATAATTATGCTTAGCAATTAGTAGGTAATTTTAGTACATTTTGGAGTGATTTAAGAATAGAAGATGGAATTTAAGCGTTTCATGAAAACTTTATTTCTGTTATTTAAAAATTAAGGGAAGAGGAGTTTAAGGAGTATGAAGACTATGTGAAAAACTGGATTCATTAGTAAATGGATTTGCTTAACAATTAGATGACTTAACAGATTTTACAAACAAATTAGGAGGAGAAAGTTTACTTAGATTAATATGAATAGCAGTTTTCATAATGATTAGAAGAGTACACAAAAGGGGAATATACACTAATACCTACAATAGTTTTCCAGTATTTACAAGAGTGATATGCATAATAAGTATAAGAGTATTTATAGGAGAAATCTAGATGCCTTAGATCCTGTTTTCATGAGTATTCTTGCCACCATTTAAACAACTTTCTAAGCGATTCTTTTACTTTTTTTGATTCTAAGTATTTGAGTAATGATGTAAGAAACAGTTTAGCTTAAGTTTTATATTTTGCTAAGCCTGAAAATGAATATTTTACCTAAAAATTCGATGAAATTTTACAATAATTATAATTAGGTACTTTTGACCCAATATCAGACAAGGATGAAATAGTTCAACAATGCATCCTTTGATAAAACAATACAACTACTGAGAGCAGAGTGCTTACACTAGTTTCTATATATCTTTCCATATTTGTCTAACAATAAGACACTGTCTACCCCTCTATAAGACGTTAATGAATTATAAAAACAACTGCTCTTCTATTCAATAGTGATTTATCCTAATAATCACGTGAATAAAGTAATAATAATGATCGTATAATCATATCCTAGCTTGAAGAATCTATACCAGCCTAGCTAACTAACCTTACCTGCCCAATCACTGAAACTTTAAGCCTAACTGACGAAATAAGGCAACAGTCAATAGAACACAAATCCTAAACTAAAACAGGAAAATTCCTATAAAAGGCAGGTAATTCAATTGCTAATAAGTTTAAAAGTGAGAAGGCTAAGTAAAAAATAGCCAGTATAACCAATGCATCTTAAAAGCTAATAATTGACTTTTCATCAGTGAAATAGTTTTAAATAGTTCCAATAAACAGTAAAAAGTCAAGTAATGTGGTTATTGCAGTATCAGGCTGGCTAAGTGCAAAAGACGACTTTGAGTAAGAATGGGCAGGAGTTGTTAATTTTCCCAACTAGTCCTAAACTTACGCTTTACACTGGGATTCCAATGAAGCCTCTTCATTAGCTAAGAAAGATATTCCAGCTAGACTTGGACTTCTTGGCCTATCTGCAATCAATCCCTTATTACTTCCTTTAGGCTTGTACTAACAAGTAAAGCATTAGCCTTTTACTGTTTCTGAGAGAAAAGCAAGGAGAGTTGGGGCAATATTAGCAGAGGTGATAAAAAAGGGAAGTTTCGGAAATACTAGTATTGTACTTATTGGCTTTTCTCTAGGAACTAGAGTCATTAACTGCTGTTTGAAGAAATTGTATGAAGTAGCCCCTGGGATTATATCAGAGGTGTATTTGCTAGGGGGAGCTTCTCCTAACAAAGCAGATGATTGGGAGAGGTGTAAATAGGCCGTATCTGGAAGATTTGTTAATGCATACAGTACCACTGACAAAATATTAAAGGTAATGTACAGGGCTAGTATGCTAAAGAAGGCCATAGGCAATGGATGTATTGAGGTTGAAGGAATCGAGAATTATAATGTTACGCATTTGTGTAGTGGGCATATGGAGTATAGAAAGTATATGGAGCAAGTGCTGAAGGAAATTCATTTTAACAGTTAGTTTTAATACCGTCAATAATTAGTTTTATTTTTAAAGGTCTCTGAATAAAAGATGCCAGAAGACGATTTACGCTTAACCTACACTTTCAATCGTCCTTGGTATGCTGTTGCCAGGGCTTATCTAGCAAAATATCCTCACAGACGTCTAAAGCACGTTAAGAGCGTTGATACTTTAGAACGATATGTTGATGATTAAGGCCGCTTGATAACAACTCGAGTACTGACATCATCCTTCCTAAAATTTTCAACAGTGGCTGGAATAGAGTACTCTACAGTTGATTTAAAGAACTAAGAAATTAAACTGTTTACAAGAAATCTTTCCTACACTAATCTCAATATGTCGAATGAATGATGTCTTTATAAATCTGTTGCTGAGGGGACTTTTTACCAATTAGCGTAAAAGATTAATTATATGTGGGGAATGGGAGTATTTATTAGTCCTTTGACTAAAATGATTCATAAGAATTTTGGTAGAGGAGTGAGAACATTGAAGGATATAATGCATGATAAGATGGGATTTCCTATTTTTGCTACTTTTGAAGAATTTCTTAATGATTTTAAGTAAAAGGAGTCAATTAAGGATAAGTTTAAAATGCTAAAGAAGTCTGTACCTGAGATAAATGTACTGTAAAAATGTGGAGATATGGGTATTCATGATATTATCTAAGTTTTGTGTAAACATAAAGAAGACCTGGAAACTACATTGATTTATTTAAAGACGTTTGCTGAAGTGCAAAGTGTTGATATATTACAGACTGTGACATCTTATTAGGAAAAGATTGAGCTCAAGAAGATTATTGAAACTTTAGCTAATACGAAGAGTCTTATTGATATAAACAGCAGAGATTGGCTCATTTGGGCTTATGGACTAGATAAAATTTAGGTTTATAAAATTTATATCTTTTTATTAGTGATAAAACACCCATTTTCCTCTAAATTTCTTTAAAATCTAACTAAACCTCTCCAGACCAACCCTTTCCATACTTTTTGCCTTCAAAATTCCATGCATTTTTCATCATAAGCTCAAAATAGCGATCATCATCGACACTAGCACTAATATGTTTATAATACTCTAAAAATTCATCAAAAGTAACTTTGAAATCCCTTGTATCCTCTTTATATAAACTATGATGAACTTCGAAAGTATCTAAAAAGTCGCATAATATTTCATCTTCTGTTTTTTTCCCAGCTCTAACATCTGGATGTCTGCTGGCATCATAAACATCTTTAATATCATCAATTTCTAGTGATCCGTCTCCATTTTTATCCAATTTCCTATAAGCTTATCTTACAAGCCCTATCCTGTACTCATTCATATCGCCTCTGAGCTTATGAACAAACTCCTCATAGTCTACCAACCCACTCCTATCGGCATCAAAGTAATTAAAAAGTGTCTGTACCATATTAGGGTCTAAATCGACCCTAAAATCCTTAACAGCCTTAGCAAACTCATCATAATCAAGTCTTTTATCCCCAGAATCATCCATTATTTTAAACTGTCTTGACATTCCAATGAACCCTCTTCCCCCTCTTTGCCTTAACTTTTCCCTTAGTATTCCAAGAGCCTGCTGTACATCCTATACATTGTTTCCATTTGTTTAACCAGTTTTGTATATTTATGTAGATCCAGGCCAGGATGGTTGCCCAGCAGCAGTTGGAGGTTGTTGTATATTTCTTTGTACAACTCCCTTTCTGCTATAATCCACCTAATCATTACTAACTCCATAAGGTGGTTATTTTTTATGATGATCGGCTGACCAATTGACTCCTCTCTTTGCTGGACTACTTTAACCTACATCCCCAGCCCACGCCTGTTTAGACATTGGACGGCCTTATAACTACCACGCATTATTCATCATAAGTTCAAAGTATTAATCATTGTCCACACTAGCCGATATGTTAGTGTAGTACTCCTCAAACTCCTCCCAGGTAACCTTTCTATCACGACGACTCAAATCACTTATATTGTGGTGCATTTCAAATGTCTCTAGAAACTCACCTAGTATATCATCCGGAGACTTTTTACCAGATAAAACATCAGGGTGGTTACTAGGATCATATACACCCCTCAGGTCATTTATATCAATAATTCCACTGTTGTCTCTGTCAAGTTTGTTCCAGGCTAATGTTACTAAATTTCTACGGAAGTTGTTCATTGGGCCACGGATTCCTCTAATGAGTTCATCGTAGTCAACAAATCCACCCCCGTCTCTATCTAAAGAGTTGAATAATTCCCGGACCTCATCATCTGATAGATTTATTTAAAAGTCCCGACAACCTTTTCGTAGTTCTCCTAAACTGATTGTCTTTGAGTTATCATCATCCATTATTTTGAATTATCTTTGAATTCCTATAATGCCTCTTCCTCCACGTTTAGATAGCTATGCTCTGAATTTCTCAAAGATGTTTTAAGGTTGTTGTCGTGATTAAGGAGCATTTCTTATTTGCTATCTCTGAGGTCTTTGTATAGCCTTTCTGCTTGACTGGGGACGTTAAGGCTCATCCTGTACATTAGACCAAGCTTTATTTTTAGTATAGGCCGGGGCTTGGTTTAATTTCCAGCTGTTGTTCATCATTAACTCGAAGTATTAGTCATTATCAATCGATGCTGATATGTTAGTATAGTACTCCTCAAACTCATCTAATGTTACTATCCTGTCTCTTATTCCATTGATATTTCTATGCATTTCAAAGGTCTCTAAAAACTCTCCAAGTACATCATCTTCTGTCTTTTTGCCACTTCTTACATCTGGGTGGTTTCTGGGGTCATATAGCTACCGTATTTCATCAACATCAATCTGCCCACTTCCGTCAATATCCAATTTGGCAAAAGCTCTGGAAACAAGGTTTTTTCTAAACTGATTCATTTGGCCTCTTATAGCACGTAAAAACTCATCGTAGTCAAGTGCCCCGGATTGATCCCTGTCAACGTAATTAAACAACAGTTGCATTTGCGAGTCTGTAAGATCTACCCTATAATCCCGCATAGCTTTAACAAACTCCGGGAACTCCAGTTACCTCGACTCATCATCGTCCATTATCTTAAACTGCCGGGCAAGTCCCATTATTCCTCTTCCTCCTCTCAGGGCCAGCTTTTCCCTCAGCCTTTGTAACACCTGTTCAGCCTCTTAGTACTCCCTGGGCTGCAATCCTTTCTTGGGGCTCAACCTCTTCCCGCTTTGAGAGTCTGCGCCAAATATCATTGCTGAGAATTCAGTGTAATCGAGCTCTCCTGAGCCGTCTAAATCATAGTCTTGGAATAATCTGCGAAGTTGTAAATTTTCTGGAAGGATTACTCCTATTTTTTCTATTGCCTTGGTCCATTCGTCGTAGGTAACAAATCCTGAGTTGTCTAAATCAAAGTATTTAAAGGAACGTTGGAGAACTGTCTCTTCTGACACAAAGGCTGTTGATTTTTGGCTGAGTTTTTGTTTTAGCTCGCTTTCAAACTGGGCTCGTAAGTTAGACATTTTTATTTGTTAAGGGATTTCAAAAGGTGAATTATGAGTGGTTTATTGATTTAAAAGGATTAGAATGATTTGGTGTATATAATAGTATTGGCTATTATTAAGTATGATCTTGGAATGTTAGTAATGCTATAAAGTAAATATATGTCATTTTAAAGCCTATACTTATCCTTAGATATAGTAATAGTGTACTTTAGTCTGCTATGTAATTATATACCTATCTAATAATAAATTTTCCAGCTATACTTAGAAATATTACTAAACCATCTTCATCCATATTTAATATGCTTGTGCTTCTTGAGACACCAGGTGGATTTGGCCTTTTCAAGGTTCTTAATGAGAAGAAGCTAAAGAGCGTTGAAGATCTTATAAAGTCCTTTTAATCTGATACGGGGGCTTCAAAAATTGTAAAGCTTAAATCCTTCTAAAAGTTTAGAAATACAGCAACTGCGGTAGAGGCAGCTGCTTCCCTAAAAAAGTCAAAGGTGCCTAAATAGCTATAAAGATTCCTAAAGAAATAAATTATCAAGGAAAAATTGAAGGATAAATTATTGGTTTGTGATAAAAAGTTAAGAGGAGCTATTTAAGATGCCCTTGGAATAAATTGCATCTATGGATCTAAGTACATTGACTTAATACGTGGCATAAGACAAAATATAGAATCACTTATCAGTGGATTTTCTGATAAAGAGCAAAAAACTATGGCTTTAGGGCTCTCCCACTCTCTTTCCCGACACACTCTCAAATTCTCCATAGACAAAATCGACACAATGATAGTCCAAGCCATCAACCTCCTTGACGACATAGACAAAGAAGTGAACAACTACGCAATGAGACTAAAAGAATGGTACAGTTGGCATTTCCCAGAACTAGGCAAAATAATATCAGACAACGTAATCTACGCCAAAGTAGTCAAAAAGATTGGAATAAAAACAAATATAAGAAACTCCGACCTCTCTGACATAATCCCAACAGAGCTTGAACAAGAACTAAAAGAATCTCAAGAAATTTCAATGGGAACAGAAATAACCTAGGAAGATGTTTCAAACATCCAGACCTTATGTGATTAAGTAATAAGCCTTTCAGAATACAGAGCATCTCTATACACATACTTGAAGAACCGAATGCACGCCATAGCACCTAATCTTACAGTGCTAGTGGGTGAATTAGTAGGGGCCCGACTGATTGCACATGCTGGAAGTTTAATCAACCTATCTAGACAGCCGGCTTCCACTATTCAGATCCTAGGAGCCGAGAAAGCCTTGTTTAAAGCAATGCGAACGAAGCATGACACTCCTAAGTACGGAATTTTGTACCATGCGTCTATCATAGGAGCAGCTGGGGCTAAAAATAAAGGAAAACTGAGTAGATCACTTGCTGCTAAATGTGCGTTATCTGTAAGACTTGATGCCCATGGAAACTAAACAGAGGCTACAATTGGAATACAGCATTTAGAGCAATTGGAAAAAAGAGCCAGATATCTAGACAATAATCTCACTCCTAGTAGGTTCTCTGGGTAAAATGTTCAGAAGTATTAAAGAGAGGAAGGCTAAGGGATATATAATACTATTACTGATGATACTTAGAAAATAGAGAAAAAAGATAAGAGTGAGGATGAAAAGCCAAAGAAGAGGAAGAGGAAGGAAAAGAAGGAGAAAAAGGAGAAAAAGGAGAAGAAAGGAAAGAAGAAGGCAAAGAAGGAGAAGAAGAGAAAGGCTGACAAGCCAAAAAAGAGGAGGAAGACTGAATGAGTTAGTTATTAGATTAAATGGAGGAAAGTTATGTTTTTACTGAAGAGACGAGTGCTCATGCTGTGAATCCTTATGATTATATGCAAAAAGAAACAGCTTCTAGAGGGAAATTCGATTAAATGAGTCAGAGATATCATGTTGATATACCTGTAAATGAAAGAGATTTAAAGAAATAACCTATATTCTAGCAGTAATCTGTGTTTTAAAGGCTTTCTAATGATTCAAAACATAGACAATAGGTTTTATAGCTCAGAAGCTTAGCTAAAGCTAAAGAATAGGAAAAAGTAAAAGATAGTAAGTGTATGAGCTAGAGGAAGGCCTAAGCTGTTGCAGAGAGACTTTAGTAGTATGGGGTTATTGCCAAATTAAAGCATTAGAAGATTAAAGAAAAGCTGGAAGAGTAATAGAATAGAGAAATTGAAAGAATAAAGGAGAAGTATAATCCTAAAAGGAAGTTTGATTAAGAAGTATGGTAAAGACTAGTTAAACCCAAACGATAGCAAAGTTAATAAGACCTTCAGCCTAAAAAGGTACTAACCTAGGAATAAGAAGAAGCTTTAAAGGAAAGACTGTTTAAATACCAATAAAATTATATAAAAAAGATTGCTAAGTCTCAATCATAACCTTAATCTCCTTTTAATTTTAATAGAACACAAAGGAGTAGTAGATTGACTTCAAATGAGTTTGGAATAAAACCATGCAGTAATACTCCTAAAAACTTTCAAATCAGACCTAAATCCTCCCAAGGATGGCTGCATATTCCTTAAATAGACTTTTGTTCTACTATTGAATCAAAAACAAGCTCAATCAATCAATTAGACACAGGCGGATAGATTACCTTCACATCACTAGAAATGAATCCTGAAGATTTTAAGCTACAAAATATAATACAAAGAGAATTAAGTGGAAATTATTATTCAAAATTAAGTGCATCTCCTCCAGTACGACGGAAAAATATGTGATTAATAAGGGATTTTACTACATAATTTAAAATATACATAAAAATATGGACATTTAAACCAAAACCTCTAAATAGCAGCAATTAACCTAATCCTCAGTAGAAAACATTTACAAACACCTAAATTTTAGCATGCAGCACAAAACCTACTCTCACTACACATCCTTAGAAATCTAAGACCATATATCTTTCTTACTAGATGCTTTAGACCATCTCCCACGTTAAGTGTCAAGCCTGGGATCCGGATAGCCCTGACTTCTTTTCTGAATAAACAATGCCTTAGACATGCTAGGCCACGATATTTCCCAAGACTAGTAATCTAGAATATACTAATTCCTATCCCAATGCATAGATCCTTCCTTAAAGGTATTTACAGGTGGCCCAAAACAGCTTCCACACTTAGCCAGCAACTACGCCGCTATAATGACATGCATAATCACCCAGACAAACTTTGACCTAATTGATCCCTCAGCCCAGTAATTATTCATAAAATCTATGAAAAACCCAAACCTCCCCGGCTCATTTTTGATGCATAAGGACGGAGAGAGTGACATGCGGGCAAACTACTGTGCAATAGTAGCAGCTAACCTACTAAATGTACTAGATGAGGACATAGTTGAATCAGTGGCTGAGAATATTGGGAATAGTTAGACATATGAGGGAGGAATAGCAGCTCATCCGTTCGGAGAAGCCCATGGAGGATTTACTTACTGTGGACTTGCTACTTTGAAGATTCTGAACAGATGAGATGCTGTTGATATAGATTAAGTGATCCATTGACTTGCTCATAGGTAATTGGAATGTGAGGGAGGGTTGAGTGGTAGGACTAATAAACTAGTTGATAGTTGTTACTCATTCTGGGTTGGAGCTTGCTTTGATTTGATTAGAGAAATTGTGCCTGGGCCCAGGCCAGTTACACTGTTTGATTAGATCGGAGTATAGGCTTATATTCTAATTGCATGTTAGGCTACTCAGGGGTTCATTGATCGTCCTGGAAGTATGCCTGATTATTACCACACTTGCTATTCACTAGCCGGACTTTCTCTGGCTTAAAGGAGCGGGGATTAGTTAAGATTTGTTTTTAATCAAGATCCGTGTTTGCTAAGAGAAATTGATCCGATGTACAATGCAAGTAAAAAGAAAGTAAGGGCATTTATTAGTCATTTTGCTAATTAACAATAATATCGTGCAATTTTGATCTAAGTTCTATAAAGGACACTGGCTCGTCTGGATTTAGGGGATTCTTTTATTGAATTACTAGCTTTCTGATTCTATCGTGGTCTATTGATCTATTTGTTCTCGCTCTTACGGATTTTTTTATATTTCCCAGAAGACCTCTTCTTATATTCCAAGCTTCTTCAGGCAGCTCGAATTTACTTCTCTAAAATCGGGTTTTAAATTGCTCGTAGTCTGGATTACTTACTTCTTATGAAAATCTACACGGACTAATTGTATTGTGCTCCCGTCTTATTGCTTAAAGTCCTCTAGGTCTTGCGTATTTATTTATTACCAGGTCTGATCGTTAATAGATTTTGTACAAGGATTAGTACTCTCTTTAAGGAGATATTAGTTGTAGATTTCTAGATGTTTAACTACTGTCTAAATTATTTAAGGGTTTTGGTATTTTGGTAATTTATTCAATAAAGTTAGAACGTCTTTATTAGGATCGGCTTGATGCTGTAGAGTCTTTTAGTTCTTAATATTTCACATTGTATGGAATTTAGCTTCGTATAGGAATAACCCTTCTTTACTTACTTTAACTTTTCATAAAATTTATTAATAAAATACTTAAACAAATCTCAATAATTTACATCCTCTAATAACTTTATTCAAGTTTTGTTTATAATTATTCCTCATCACTAAGTAATTATTTACACTTATATCTACTGAAATTCTATAGAACTATAAAATATTGTATTTTAGGAGTTAATAATAATTATAAAGATGCCTGGTAGGTCGCAAAAAAATAAGAACAAAAAGAAGAAGAATGACTCATAGGAAAGTTAGTTTGAAAGCTGAAACTATGTATTTATTCCTTATATCAAAAGAATTCTAATGAAGGCACATCCTGACCTTATAATATCAAAAAATTCCCAGAATTTAATAAATGATTTCGCGTAGGATATCTTTAATAGAATTTGTGATGAAGCTATTTAATTAGCCATACAAAGTTCAAAGAAAAAGATATCGTTTGTTGACTTTCTAGCTGCTGTAAAATTAATAATTAGAGGAGATTTAGGTACATTAGCAATATCTCAAGGATTAAATGTGGCGAAAAATTATATTTCAGCAAAACTTTAGTTTTTAACAATTTTATGCTTTGTTTAATTGATATATAATTTGAGCTTTACAGATGTTAATTAGTAAAGCTTCTCTTAAAATATGTTGTCTTGTAATTATAACAATGATCATTAGTATATCTACTCCTATAATTATATAACCTTCCTTATACTAAAACAGACTAATACATCCAATAAGCTAAGTGAATTAATTTTACAGATATTTAACTTAAAATTATGAATAACTGCTTCAATAAATAACTTTTCAAACCTTTATAAATGAACTTTTTGATTGTATTGTGACTCTAATAAACTATTTCAAAAAGTACACCATTCTTTAGTGCAAACTTTATGGAATACTGCCCTTATAAGTAATCCATTGCTGTAGGCGCAGTAAAGGAAGGAAGCCAATGAAACGCTTTAGATGAAAATGATCCGAAGTGTACATATACTGGATTACAATTTGGTTAAGAAGACTACATTTAAGCCGAGCTATCTCCAGATTTTCATGATGATACTGCTGATTTGGGAATGTGCATATGAGCTACAATAAAATAGCCAGGAATTATTCTGGAGCACTATGATGACTCATAAACTATGTTCAAACTAGAAATCAATGATAACTGAAAACCTTTGCTTTCATTTGGAGACAATTTTTGCCAGACCCTCGAATTATCGGATAAAATTCAACCAACCCAATGGAATCAACTCTGTTTGTCATTTTAAATTTAAAACAATTAGACAAAAGCTTAAATATCTTTAGGAAGCAATCAGAATTAAGAATAAATTACTGAAAAATCTTGTCTTTACTAGACTGGTACGAATGTGATAACAAAATTAGGGGGAGGCTTTGAAGGCGTAATTAATTCATTTTATTTAAATGATAGCAATTATTATGCTGAAGCTGAAGCTGAGGGTTCGGATGATTGTTATGATGAATCTAATGTAAAAGTAACTAATTGTAATTTTACCTTTTAGGGAGATAGATGCCCCAAGTCCTTTGGAACTCCAAATTGTATTAAGCACTGTAATCACAATTGTATGCCAAATAACTGTGATTATTATGACTTTTGCTTACAATGTGCTGATTCAAATGCTACACCAAATGCTGGGATCTGTGAATGCAATGGTAACTTTTTGAATACTAGTACTAATGACTTGATAACTTGTGAAGAATGTGTATCTAATTGTAAAATTTGCTTATCACTGACCTAATGCAGTGAATGTTAGGCAGATTATTTTCTAACTGTTGACGGAGAATGCACTTAAGACTGTGGAATTTCTTACTTTAAAAATACCAGCATAACTCCACACACTTGTGTACCTTGCAATTATTTATGTCTTACATGTTCAGATGCTGTAAGCTGTGATTCATGTAAAGATTATTACTCGGAAGTTGTTGATGGACTGTGCTAATGCCTACCAACTTTCTCATAATTCGAAGATAAGTGCCAGTGTGGACATAATTCAGGGGAATCAGGAGGAGAATGTATATGTGATAGCGGCTTTACTGATGTTGATTAATCTGTTGAAGTTTTAAACTGCGTTCATTGTCCTTCAAATTGTAAAATATGCGAGGATTCGAATACTTGTATTGAGTGCTTCGATGAATATTGGGTTGACTTAGATAGTGGCGAATGTGTGACTGGTTGTGGCTTTTAGCAATATAAAGGAGATGTAGCTTGCTTCAATTGTGACAAGACCTGTATCGAGTGTAATGGGCCAAGCCCGGAAAATTGCACTTTATGTGGAGTGAACACAATTCCAATTACTGGGGAAGATTTTTGTATTTGTTTGCCTAATTTTTAAAGAGGATCAGATGGAACTAATTGTAAATGTCCAGACAATTCGACATAAAGTGGTGATAGTTGTTATTGTGATGATTACTACGTAGACATAAACGTATTCCCTACTGAAATGCAATGTGAACTATGCCCTACTAATTGTATTACATGCAGTGATCCAAATACATGTATTAATTGCACTTAGGGTTATTTTGTCCACTAGGATGACAACTAATGCTATCGTATATGCAAAGAAGATGAATTTTTCAACGGGTAAAACTGTGAACCCTGTCATTAAGCTTGTGCTACGTGTTAAGGACCAAATTATAATGACTGTAAAACATGCAGAGGAGCAAATGTGATAGAACTTGATGATGTTGGAGCTTGTGACTGTCTTCCTACTTATACCAAATCAGATAATTAAATTGACTGTTAATGTTAAGAAAACAGTTATCTATGGCAAAGCAAGTGTGTTTGTAATAACGGATTTTAATTAATAGATAACAAATGTGAGCCATGTATGGATAATTGCTTAGTTTGTCATAACACTGAATGCTTAAGATGCATAGATTCTCATTTCCCCAATGATTAAAGAACAAAGTGCTTGTAATTTAGTATATAAATATAAGAAATAATCGATGGATAGATAATTTTCCAACTGAATGAGCCTGTGACTCTTAAAATACAAGATTTATAGCTTATTATTAATGGTTCAGTAGCACCAATATAAGATTTAGATACTTAAAATAACAAATCCTATATAGTTTCAACAGACACTGATTTAATTGGAACTATAGAGCTTGAGATTATTAAATTAGAATGTGAAGATAAAATTAGTATATAAAAGATAGAAAAAAGCTCTATTGAATCAGACGAGCTGACTAAGATAATAGCAGGAATAATAGTTGCTTCTAGTGTAGTTGGAGTAATAATATCTGGAAACCCTGGGCCTATGTGAGGATTAATAAGTACAATTTAGATTATGGGATTTATACCTATGATGCAAGTTTCAATAACAGATAGATTAGTTCAATTCTATCAGGGAATATTAGGCTATAACATTATTCCTAATTTATTCTTATTTGTAATATAATAAGAAGGAGATCCGTGAAATGAATACAGCTCTAGAAATGGATTCGAGACTAATTTGTTTCTAGTTAATTGCGGAAATCTACTCACTACATTTCTTATTGGTCTAGCATTATTTCCATTATTTTTCCTTATATCTAAGTTTTAAAGGTTTAGCCAAATTTAGAATTACTTTAAAAAGATTGTAGCAAATTATAAGTGAAATTATTTTCTGAGATTCTGACTTGAAGGGTATTTAGAACTAGGAATGCTTGGAATGCTTTAATTAAAGGAATTCGGATGAAATGATTATAATTAAATAGTAAATAACGCAGTAGGACTTGGATTTATGGTAGGTTTTATTTAGGGATTAGTGTGTATAAGTCCTATTATATTTTTCTGTGTATTTAGATACGTTGCTAAAGTTATTAAGTAATAGGCTCATAATAATAACTGGGAAGCTTTATACTATGAATTAGATAACAACATTTAGGATAATAATTTAAAGCTTTATTACTATTATATTTTCCTAATTAGACGAGCATTGTATATTGCAATTATGTATTTTCTATTCAATTATACCATAATTCAAGTATATTGCCATTCATTACACTGTATTATTTTATCGGTTTATATAGTAAAAGTAAAACCCTATAAGACCATGTTTGTAAATGCTATAATGTGCATCTAAGAAATACTTATTTGTATCCTGTTTTTGTCTCTACAGTTTTATGTAATTGATTAATAACTTATAGATGATTAAACTATTGAAATCTTTATTTTTTGCCTTAATTTTATAATAATAGGAGCTAACCTAGTACAGATGATTTAAGATTTAATAACAAGTTGTTATAAGAGATTTTAAAAAAATAGAACTACTGGAGTAGGAAGAATAGATATCTCAAACCTTTAAGAAAAATCAGGTAGAATAACTTCAGATATTCAAAATAACATAGCTTAAGACAACTAAACTGGGAAAATAAACAATGATCAAAGTTATTTATAAGAAAATAACTAAACAATACTAAATAGCAGATATGCGATATAAAGTACATATCAAATATCGGAAATATAGGAATATGATTAAGAAATCCCTGAAATATAGCAATATAAGAAAATATGATCAATTAATAATCAGGAAATATAAATGGATAAACCATTAGCTGATTACATAGTTCCAGATGAGAATCAAAATAGGCATAGAAAACGTTCATTAGTAATGTCTATATCTAATTTTGATTTTGGTGATTTACCTAATATTAATTTTGAAAGCATCTAAAGGAAATCTAGGTAAAAGTGGAAAAATTTAGATTAGTACATTTCGATATAATAACTGATTTTATTATTCCCTTTTATAAAATTTGATTATACATTAATCATTTCCTAGCAACCCCGAATCACAACATAAAATCAATACAAAACATGATTCTAACCTATTTAATACATCTTCTAAACTATTAATATCCCAAATAATGTATCCTTTTATAACAAAATATGCAGAAAATAGCCTCTGTACTGATAAGGCCTTAACGCGATTTGTATAGTAAAGGCTGCAAGGGTCCCAAATACTTTATTTAGAACAATGAGATATACAAAAGAAAAAGCTATAACATACTAAACCAACGAGGCTTGAAATTAAAATGTACTTGATATAAAACCTAACAATATAAAATCTAGCCAGTAGTTGTATACTGCCACGGTAGTTCTGGTTCCCAATGCGACAGCTTCGATATCCTACCCCATGTTATATGTAACGGAATGACTCTTTTTGCTTTTGATTTTTCCGGATCTGGTCTCTCAGAAGGTGAATATATTTCTTTAGGTTACTATGAAAGCTGAGACTTGCAAGTAGTTGTTGATAGATTAAAAAGAAGTAAAAGAGTAAACTAAATAATTTTATGAGGCAGATCCATGGGGTCAGTCGCATGTATCTAATATGCAAGCTCTGACTAGGATATAGCTAGTTTGGTATTAGACTCACCCTTTACTAACTTATAGTAAGCATGCATAGATTTTATAGGCCAGTATAAAATAATCCCTGATAGGCTGGTTAATTATTTGGTTAATTATCTCAGGAAATTTATCTAAAAGAAAGTTAGATTTAATATAGATGATGTTAAGCCTATTGAAAGTGTAAGGCATTGCAAAATGCCGATTATTTTTATACATGGCAATAAGGATAAAGTTATTGATATTTCACATTCACGTTAGTTATTCTAGAGTGTTAAAGGACCAAAACATCTTATAGAGATTAATCAGGGACATAATGATGAAAGAACTTGCAGAATTATTCAAAGAGTCATGGTTCATTTGAATTAAGCTATGCATATTAAAGTAGACATCAGCGGGTCTGAAACAATAAAAGGAATACTGCCAAATTTTCAAGAGGATTTACGCAGTAAAGTAAATGAAGCAATCAATTCAAGTTTAAAAGCTCAATCTGAGTCAAGGTTAAGAAGCTTCTTCCGTAAAAAGTATTGAGATAATAAAATATGGAAAATAATATTCGTCGTAGAAATGTTTAAAGAAGAAAACTTAACAAAAAGCCAAGTAAAAAGCATATTTCTATAACCAAAAGAACTAAATTATAGCTGTAATCTTTAGAGCCTAAGTCCTTGACTGATATCATTTCAATTAGAAGATTTTCTGAAACCCCAGCTCTTCAGAACCAATTGCATAAATTATAATAAAAATATAAAAAGCAGTAGCTTGTAAATTATATTCAGGACATCCAGCATAAAAAGGACTAAATAGAAAATTTGATATAATAAGAAAAGTTGAAGGAGGAAGAAGTTAAAAATCTCTGTTAACTTACAGTTGAATTAAAAGATTAGATAAATTACTATCGACTAATACCTTAATTTTAAGAGTAATAAAGAATCATAGACTAGTTTTTATAAGAAAACTAAGTTGAAAATATAGAAAATATGAATTACGAGTAACTTTTATTATTATAAGACTAAATAGGTGTTGAAAATACAGGCTTAACAAAAGATAGAATTAAGCAAATACCTAGCATATAAAGCTGTACAATTGAAAAGTGTATAATTTGTTTAGAAATAATGAATAAAGGGGAAAAGGTAAAATAACTAGGCTGTAATCATATATACCACCCAGAGTGCATCGAAAGTTGGCTAGAGATTCACAGAACTTGTCCATATTGCCGTGAAGAAATAATTTAGTTTAATTTTAAAGATATATGGGTTGCAGTATAAATTGTGGCAGAAATTCCGGGGTGGATGAAACAGTAATTAAACCCTTTTCTAGATATAATCTAAGCATGATCTAAGATTTAAAGATAAGTCCAAATATTTTTGTAAAGAAGAACTACAGGTAGTTCTAGGATGTATATGTTGTTAAAAAAGTACTAGGCAAAGGAGCTTTTGGAACAGTATCACTTTGCTACCATGCAATAACAGGTGTCAAAAGAGCAATTAAAAAGTTTCAAAAGGACATAAGCCCAACAATAAACAAAAATAAGTTAGAGAGAGAAATTCAAATTTTGAAAGATTTAGACCATCCTAATATACTAAGAATTCATGAGTTTTTTGAAGATGATTTTCATTACTATCTAGTTATGGAGTACTGTAGTGGAGGAGAGCTGTTTAACGAAATAGTAAAGCGGAAGAAGTTTACTGAGTAATAGGCCGTTTTGGTTATAACTTAAATACTGTCAGCTGTTTCTTACTTGCATGAATCAGGAATAACTCATAGGGACTTAAAGCCAGAGAACATTTTACTATAGGAAAAAGGGGACATTACAACTGTAAAAATAAGTGATTTTGGAGCTGCTGCTATATTTGATTAAAAGCCAATAATAGGCACATATGGAACTACTATGTATCTAGCTCCTGAGGTGATAACTGGAACTTATAGCTCAAAATGTGATATTTGAAGCTGTGGTATAATAACTTATGTACTTCTATCAGGTTGTGCTCCTTTCACGGGGCAAAATGACACAGAAGTTTTCTAATAAGTGTAAAAAATGTAGTATTAATTAGACTCACTTAGCAGTGTTTCTTAAGACGCCTTAAGTTTTATAAAGTCTCTTTTAGTAGATGAGTCTAATCGTCCAACTGCAAGATAGGCTTTAGCTTCTGATTGAATCACTAATACATTCTAAATTTAACCTACTAAGAAAGATATTCGTTAGGTTTTGAGGAAATTGAGAACTTTTAAATAAACTAACAAGTTCAGAGAGGTAGTATAGACATATATTGCTATTTACTGTATACCGATGAGATAAGCTAAGGAGGTAAGAGCTTCTTTCTAAGCAATTGATACAGATAAAGATGGTAGAATTTCAGCAAAAGAGCTTAATCTAGCATATTCTAGGGTTTTTGGGTATGATGTAGGGTAATAATCTGTCCAGAATATCATAAAATCAGTTAATGCTAGTGGATTAGACTATATTTGCTACACTGAATTTTTGAAAGCTAATATATCCCCAGAAGTACTTTTCACTGATGAGAATCTATTAGTGGCCTTCCAAATGTTCGATGAAGAAGACAAAGGATATATTACCTCATAAGAGTTATAATAAGTTTTAGGAGATTGCATCAATGCCGACTCTTCAATATGAACAGCTTTGCAGTTGGCTATAGACAAAAATTAAGACAATAGAATTGATTTTTCTGAGTTTAAGAATGTAGTTTTGATTTAAAATCAGGTTTACTAATGTTTGAATTTAACCACTATGCAGGTCATGTTGTCACAGCCGAGACCTCCCCTTGAAGTAGTATCTGGGGCAAGGCAGTGGTTTAGAATTTACTCTACTATTGCTTAAACCGGTTAAGCTTCAATTCTTTAATATACGAATTCCACACACTCCTACGATGTCATTATATCTCAAATCCCGTCACATGCCAATACAAGAAAATCGACATTTCCAGTAGGAAGTGTTTTAATCTCAGGATGGGAAGTAATCATTTACCTTTCTAGAGAAACCTCAGGGTTTCTCTTATACTCTAAGTCTCCAATTGACCTGCTTAGGTTTAAATTGCCGTTGACTCTTCCGTCATAGCTAATAGAGCCTCCAGCAGCTTGTATCCTTTCCCTTTCCTCAGGCATTTCTGGTTTATGGTCTATGCTTAATTCAACAGCTTATCCCTACACACCAGCTACGCATCTTGAGTCTCCGGCATTAGCTACAGTAATCAAATCCTAGTTAACCATAGCAACTACAGCAGTACACCCAGCGTTAGAAATATCCCCAGGTCTTGTAGCATCAGGGTCATCAGGATTATCTGGTAATCTTGATAAAATGTCTTATAACTGTTACTACCCTTATTCTGAAAGTAAAATTCTGTCTATTTATAAAAATGTTTCTTATAAAGCTTCTGAGTAATTACCCAACTTGTAATTATTTCTCATTTTTAATTCATCTACAAATACAGATTTCACGAATAGAGCCACTTCAGAGCCACCGTGGCCGTCAAATACACCAAAAATAGAGTTCTTTTAGTCTATGTCTAAATAAGCTATATCTGCGTCTTCCATTGATAGTCGCCAGCCCTGCATCTCGGAAACAGCAAACTCCATTGACTCGTTGTTACTGTATCTTGTAGATTTAGTGGTTTTTGGAGCATCTAGATAAGCACCCATTTTATAGGAATTATTTTATAACAGTTAGTCTCGCAATAACCTTTTCACTAGTAATTAAATGGCTTAATAGCTCTCGGCCGTCTTCAAAACATATATTGAAGATTAAGCTAATATTAATCAGGTTATTCATGCAATAAGCAAGCAGGAGTTCTATCCGACGGTAGAGACTATAACACCCCCTAATGGTCTCAATATTAATCAAATGATATGGTCCCCCTTGCACTAAGCGTATATATGTGCTTGCGATCAATCCTAAATTTATAAATTCTACTTAGATAACACTGAAGAAAGGTTTGAATAAACATTCGTTGGATTTTTTGATGAATATGAGGATGTAAAGGTAGCTAAATTGTCTAACACAAAGGAATTTTTAGCATTTGGAAGCAGTTTGGGTAGAATTCAACTTATAAGAATCTCTGATAACATAAATATACTGGCGACTGATACAATGAAAAATGCAGTTGATACTATTTCTTTTAGTAGGGATGATAAATGACTTGTAATTACTTATTTCGGATCAAGTTAAGTGTCTGTGATAAATGTACCTTAAAGAACGCTAACTATAAGGTTTAACTGTGAAACTTAAATTAATTCAGCTTTTGTTTCTCCTAGTGGGAGGAATATCGTCATTGCTTATAAAAGTATATAAATTTATAGCAGAGAGAGTGGAGATTTGGTTAGACAGATTAAACCATTTGGACAGTATTAAATTTCATAGATGGTTTATACTAAGAGTCATTACATCATAACAGCTAATTCAAATTTTACGATTACTCTTATCAGCTACAAAAACAACACTAAATTACATACCCTATATGGGCATAATAGTGAGGTTCATTTCTTATAATTAGACTCTAAGGAAAAATACCTTCTATCAGCAGACTGAAATTGAAATCTAAAGCTATGAAGTCTGGTTACATATGATTTGATTATAAGCATTCCAACATACTCTGAAGGAATCATAAGTATAGGTTTACACCTAGACAAAAACATTTTTTTCACAACTGAGGAAAACTAGCAAATCCGTATATGAAATGTCCTTGAGTTCCGCCCAAAACCAGCTCCAATAATCAGCATAAACAACGACAATGACACCGGGGGTGGCCTTAACAACCTAGTTTTTAATAAAGACAAAACAATCGCCTATGCTTCCACCGAAGGTGGAATGGTTTTTGGATTTAATCTAAAACAGCAGTCTATAATAACCAAATTCCTAGCACATCAGGACCCAATTATCAAATCAATGCACTATTTAATCAAAACTAACTAATTAGTAACTGTCACTAGTTATGATAGAATAAAGGTATGAAGGCTTCAGGATAACGAGGAAGCGTTTAGAATAAGTAACGAGCATAGCTCAGGGAAATCTTTAGTAACTGAGAATGGAAATCGGCTGATTATAGATGGACTGGAGAATCTGCATGTGTGGGATCTAGCTAAATAAGTGTAAATTCATACGTTCGAAGGTCATTCGAAAACTGTGAACTCGATGACTTGGCTTGGGTCAACTACTGTTAAATTTTTGACCAGCTCGTAGGATGAAACTATCAGGATTTGGAATGTTATGAAATTAGAGCCTGAAGCTATGATAAGGACAAGAAATGTAGAGATTCATGGGATAATTTCAAATAAATAAGGAGAAATGGCGATTTGCTCATGTCCTGATTACAGTCTTAGATTTTGGAATATAGAAAACAAGTTGTGTGATATTGTTTTACATGGGCATACTGGGAATATATTTGATATGATTCTAATTGGAGATAATGATCAGTTTTTATTGACTTCCAGTGCTGATAAAACTATTGGGGTTTGGTCGGTTTTTGAGTCAATGTTGTTAACCTAGATACCGTGCAAATAGGTCATAACAAAAATGCTGTAATTATCAGATAGAAAGGAGAAGAAGTTTTACATGGTGTCCTAAGACTCTCTATGCAGTATGGATAATCCATTAGAAATCAATTTCCCTGTAATTTATCCTGAGAATTCAAATGTTTTTGCCTTTAGGAACTATATAAGTAGAATTCTAAACAATAAGCCTGTTACTTTTGACCCAGATTTCATTTAATATCTCCTACTTCCCCATAGAGTTAATATCCTTCATATTTTAACTTACTGCATGAGAAGCAGAGAACTACGTCTTGCTATTAAGGCAGGGGCCTAAATCATCAAAACCTCTACAGATGACACCCCATTATCGATCATAATAAGCAGAAAAAGCACAATAATGGCTGAAATTTTCATAAAGTATGTTGCTAAGTACATCACTGGATCAAACCCCGAGCAATTACGCTCAATGGAACATATGCTACCAGAGCTGCATACATACAATTTACCCTCTCTTCATAAATTCTACAATGCTATTTTCCCAAAACTAAAAGAAATGCCAATGTTTGGTATTCTGAGAAAGCAGCCTAGGATTATACTGGCAAAAGATATATCGAATATTGACTAGGAGGATTTTATAAAGAGAAAAGAAGAAACATTAGACTTCGAGAACGATGAGCCTATAGAATTCAGGAAAACCTTGATCAAGTTTTCTTTATAGCCTGGATGCTAAGCAGGAATTTAATTTATGGAAAGTTTGTTAGAATGCAATAATATACAAGTCTTTAAAACCCAGTTGATAAATTGTATATTGCATTACAGATGGAACAGAGTGAAGTGGGTTTACTTAATTCAAGCTATACTTTACTTGATAATGATGATTTTACTCACAATTCATACAATTTGATTTCCTAGTAACTACATAATCTGAATTTCCTTAATGAGTATAAATGCATTGTTTTTTACTTATGAGCTGATACATTTTATAAAGGCTGCTAAGATATACATGTCAGATTTTACTAACTTTTTTGATATAATGAGAGTTGGGCTTGTCATAATCTACTTAGTCTTTGTATATCTTGACTGTGTTGAAGAATTAGTACTAAAAGCAATTCTATCCTCGTTGACTATCATAGTATGAATCAGAGGTATTACTTATTTAAGAGTATTTTCTAAAGCTAGACGCTTAATAAGGATTACTTTTGAAGTATTCAAAGATGTTCTACTGTTTTTATTCATCTTTTTTATCTTAACACTCAGCTTAGCAATAGTATTCTTTGTAGCCACCGATGATAACATCTCTTTTGCAGATTCTCTAGAGAAGATGTACTTACTTGATTTAGGTAAAATTTAAACTGAAATTAACTAAGAAATCGAATGAGTTATCTTTGTTATCGCTACAATAGTAGCTCCAATATTCTTCCTACAATTCATTATAGTGCTCATGACTGATACTTTTGATAGAGTCTAAGAGTACATTGTTGCATTAGATACCAAAGAGTTTATCATCATAATCCTAGAAGCTGAGTAAGTTGTAGCCTGATTTACCAAAGGAGATAACATGAATTACTTACAGCTATGCTAAAAACACGATAAATATAAATTCAATGATGATTAATGGGAGGGTAGATTTTAAACTGTAAGAAATGGCATTGACTAAGTTTAAAACTAATGTAAATATATTTCAAAAATGGATAAAAAGATTGATGAGCATAAGCTTTAGATGAATAAGTTGGTAAGTGGATACAAAAAACTGCATCAGAGATTGGATGCAATCGATGGGAAATTTGAAGGCATTTAGAAACTGGAGGATAAAATGGACTAGTATTTCAGTTAGTTTAATGTAAGAAATGAAAGTGAAACACCGTAGTCTATAAGACCCAACTCTCGATACTAGGATTATTTAGAAACAAAGGCTGATAAAATTTTAGGATCTATGAATTCCATGAGATCTGAATCTAGTAATCAAGCAGCAGGGAAACCCGGGAGTAGGTTTTCCAGAAGAGCAAGATAATCTAGTAGAAATAGTAGAAGGAATTTACTACGAGACAGTAGTTAGGTAAGTTGAATTGCATTAAATCTTACTATTCTACATAGCTTGGGTGATTGGTTGGGAGGGTTTTAAGTAATTGCTTTATATACGGTTTCATTTTCTCGAATTTTGAGGTTATCAAAAGTCTGGTGTAACTCGATGATTTAAGCTTTATTAGTCTGAAAATTTAGCTTATTATTATTTCATTGTAGAATTAGGTGTCTGGTAAGTCTTACAGTTGAGAGATGAGTTAAATTATATTGTTTTTGCTTAATTAGAGCAGAATTAAAAAATCAAATACTTTTTCTATAAGATTTTGGTTTTGAATATCTTCTTTGTCACTTTACTCTATTGCAAATGTGATAAGATCTCTAAGTACATTAAGATAACTGACTAGCATACTTCTAGCTTCAATTTGTTAGTATAAACCATCACGGCAAAAGGAGTCAAAAATATACATTAAAATCAAAGGTTGTTCTAATTATCTTAGCTATTAAAATACCCCACTTCATATTTTATCATTGTCTATTCTATGATCTAAAGCTATACTTGCTGTTAGTTGTACTGCTATTGGTTCATTACTGTGATTTCTAAATAAACTTTAACAAAGAGAAAGTTTGTCTAGCTTTATTAGCTTTTCCATTTAAAATGGGATTTAAAGCTATTCTAAGTCAATCATGTAGAAGCAGTGTTGCCAGTATAATTGAATATCACAGCTAAAATGGGGCTTAAGTTCTTATATTTCTCTTTCAGTACAATATTACTATAAAACACTTATAGCTCTAGTTTTAGATGTATAAGAAACTTTATCATCTTAAGTATTATTGCTGTATGAAACCAATATTTGTATAATCTTTTCTCTCTCCATTCATTCAGCTAGTAATTATATTCTAAGCATATACAGATAATTTAAGTCATTAGTGGAATTCACAATAAAGCAAGATGCTATTTCCTAGCATCCATTGCAATTTCATCCCCAAAGCTATGAAATCATATCCCTTTTATCTTCTTTTTAAATTCATTGCTATAAAAGATCATTAATAAAGTTTTGCCTATCTCATTGAAATCTTTCACAGAATCTATTTATCAGCCAGAATAAGTTTTGTTTAGTAGTTTAGTTTTAGTTCTACATCGTAGCTGGAATTATGTCAAAGAGAATTTTAGATAATAGCTCTTATGGATTAGAAAAGTTGTTTTAATCATATCCTTCAATTTTAATTTGTTCAAGGTCTAATAGGGATCTCTGTATCTTATATGCATTTTCATAATTTTAAATCTCTAATTCAAAGCGTTCTTTAGCTTAAACTTGTGAACTTCTTAAAATTTCTTTACAAGTTTGAATAATTAATGCTAGAATGCTCATTTGTCATTCTCCTAATTCATAATATTAGAGTATGTCTTTTAAAATTTCTACTTTCTTTTCCAGACTTTTAATCTAGTCAATAACCTTTTTTATGCTGTTAAAACTAGGTTTTTACTCGTATTAGTTTCTAAACATGTTTTTTATAGCCAATTCTCTGAAATCATCAGGAGTTTTGCCCAAATAAGTCGCCATCATTACTAGATTATCTATAGTATATATATTTAGTTCATGTTATAGTATAAACTCATCCTTTCGCATTACGTAGTATATGGGCAGCTGTTATTTATTAATATGTCTATAAATTTCCTATATTTCATGAGAATATAGTTCAATGGACTTTTCAAACTAGCATTCCTCCTCAGCAGTTGGATTTGATTATCGTACATGACTTTTTAATAGCTCTATTGAGTTTATGTAATTACTAATCTTTTAGCATTTATCCCCCTGTAGTCGATGTACTAGTTTTAAGGCGAATTATATTCTGGGATAATCTAGCCATTAAATCTGGTTAAGTATAAAATCTATCATACTAGTCAGCTCATTAGCCTCAACATCATTCTACAGTCCTGTTATAATATCTTAGTAGTCTTCATCAAAAGGAGAGTTTATATCAAATTGGCAGCTGTCTTTTTTAATTTTTGGTTATAAAAATTGCATTTCTATAAAAGCTATTACGGCATCTTACTAAGGAATGTTATAAACATTACAGAAATCTATTGCTAAAAATAAATCACTTGTTTTACTAAGAATTTGAGGTAATAGTGCAGTTAGTTCTTTATCAAAGCAGGGACTATCAAATCATTTTATATCAAATTCAATTTCTAACAGTTATAAAGTACAAGCCCAGTTAGAGTTAGCTTCAAGTTATTATCAATTTTTCATTTATACTGGATTATTTTAAAGTATCGAAGAATCTATTCCCAGTTAGGAGATTGATTAAATTCTCTTATACTGGTTTTTAGTATATTTAATTGCTCCTTGGAGTAGTTTTTGGGAATCATCTGTTGGAATAGTTAAAATGATATTGAGAGCTAATAAAATATCTATTTATTTAGAGTTTAGTACTCTTTATAAAGCTTTTACTGAAATATCAGCCAAGTTTTAACTCTACTCCTTTGGGTTGTATTTAGCAATAAAGTTAAACATAAGCATTAAGCACTCATTATCATCTAGCAAACTTGTAATTTAATCGATTCTGTTATCATGAAGGAACTAATATGATAATAGGTCTGTTTGAATTTGATTTAAGGGAAAAGAATCTTCAGTATAAGTAGGTGTATCAGCTAATTATTCATATATTTGACTAAGTTTATTATTTGTGGTTTTATTACTACAAAAAGTGCTTATTTTAATAAGTTTTAAGATACGTCACACTTTCTTAATCAATTTTAATACTTAATTTTTGTTCTAGCAGTATTAAATGCATCATTGTAGTAATTACAGTATCTTTTTATAGTTCTTTTAATCAATTTAAACTTCTATTATTTTTTGTATGATTTTCATAATTTTATTGCCGATTTAAGCTTTGTTTGATTAAGTATTCATAAGTGATTAGCAAACATTAAAAGTAATATCCTAGTTCCTATATACAGATTTTTTAGCAAGCAATATCTTAAAATTCTAATTACTAATATTCAAGCAAAATGCAAGATGTTATAAATCATTCAAAGATTTCCCAATTTTTTACTTTTTCTATTGATAATCATCTTCTATTCTTACTCTTTTTAGTGATCCATCCGATGATTCACTATACCTGGGTTAAAAACTGTTTCTATTGGTGTAATCCTCTATATAATTTTCCGCAAATTGCATGAATATATTCTTTTTAAGCTTTTTATCTTTATACTACTAGTAACTAAGACATACAAAATGAGAATCTAACAGATTTTTCATTAATTGTAAATTGTTCCTTAGTTTTTCCTGTCTATCTAACCAATAAATCTCAAAATTGCAGTTGAGTATTTTCGATAATTCTAATGCTGCATTTAAAAGCAAAGAGTACTTTTACTAGGTTTGAATGCTCAGGCTTTAAAATTCCCAGGTTGGTACATCTAGTTAATCAATACATTATAGAACAAGCGTTGCAATAAACTCATTTCCCTACGACTCCATACCTTCTAGATTTATTTCTGATTTATCAATATTCTAGATAAACATTTCATTAAAAACATCCTATTCAGTTATCCCTCCAACGATTTATACAAGAAGCATTGCATTTTCTTTAAAATCTCCTTATTATTAAGCTATTATATGCTGTAAAAACGCCAGAGGCTGTAGTGGATCTCTTATTCTAATTTTAGTTAACTCATACTGCATTGTTAGCTATTCCAATTATATCAATCGTTTACTGCTTATAAGCTATTCATGCTTAGAAGTCTTTTACTACAAACATTAATCAAGCATATTTTATAGATTCAATGTTAAAGGTTATTGATTTTTCGCTAATACTATACTAAGACATTAAGCCTTATAATCAATGTCTTAGATTTCCATCAAAATAGCCTCAACTTTTGCAATCCAAACGCTGAATTACATCAATTACATATTTTCACACATATATTCAATATAATGCTTTAAAATTTCATCACAATTGATCTTTTTCTGCTCTGCAAATTTCCTTATGTTCTGATTAATCTCACTCTGTACTAAATTAGGGCAGTACACTCTATCAAGCATTAACTGTGCTATAGTGAAATTGTCCAAGTCTCCATCTTCTAGTTTTCCTATCTCAAATTTATACTTTTGCTATAGGGTTACTAATTCAATATACCTTTACTTAAGCTTGTATATTTTTTTATCAGGTTAGAATTTTTACAAAGAGATCGCTGTGCATGTAGAAGGCTTCATTCAATACTGTAAACTTTGAAAGTTTTGGGAGATTGAAGGAGCTTATAGTAGAATTTGAATTGTTTCATAAGCTTTAGAAGCTGAACGAGACACGATTTCTAGTTTCTAAGCTCTGCTGATTATCCAACTTTAAAATCTTTTGACTTGATCGGGGTTGAGAATAGGAATTATATCGTTTTAAAGTCATTGTGAAATTTAATTACAGTTTATTTCAAGAGGTATTGAGTTGAGTATGGCAAATAAGCTATCGTTATTGTATACTGCTTGATCTAGATAGCGTTTAGTTACTAAAATACCTTCTTCAATGCATTATAAGGAGAAAAGTTGCTGTATGTGCTATGCAATATTTTACTTTTGGAATTAATTATAACTTTTAAGGCTTTAGTTTGTATAAAGCTACCATGATACCATTAAATAAGTTTATAAATTGTAAAGCTTCTGCTGAAGTTACCAGATCCCTGTATTGTAGCATTGCAGTTACTAGAAACTTTTCAAATTACTAATAGTACTTTTTAATATTTTCTTGTAAAGATTAGGCTTTAAATTACTTTCTTATATGATGAAATCTATTATATTATTAAATGTACACTCATCCTTTTAAGGTAACTTTTGTAGTAGCAGTATATATAAGTTAATTATTTGTTTTTTCTGTGTTGTTTTTTTAGATATTTAATACACTAAAAGTTTAAGTAGATTTATATTTAGTATATTGCTTTTAAAAGCAAATCTTTTTGCCTCTTCAATTTTATTATTTTCTATTAGCCAGATGAATTTTTAAGATTCTTAAGTATCTTATAATTGATATATAGCATTGGAAGATATAAAATAGCAATTTTGATTACTAAAACACTATCTTAAACTATCAAAATTGACTTCGGATTTAAAATTAACTTAAATATCCATTCCTAAAACTAATAATCCAGTTAATACACAGCAATTTCTTTCCTAACTCTTCTAAAGTAAAATTATATCAGAATTAGCATCTCAGTTTTAATTAGGAGCTAATGCTAGATCAATACACTCATCACTTAATTCAATATCTGCAATAACTTACAAATTATTTTAGTCTACTATACTTAAGCTAAATTTACCCATAATTACAATCAAATTTTTAAATTCAATGCATTTCTCCGCTCCTTTGCTTCAATCAACCTGTATTTTTACAGAATCTACAATAATTCCTTAATCCCATATACATAATCAGCTTTTATCAATTTTAAGTAAGGGGGGTAATCCTACATACTCTATAACAACCTGTTATCCTATTCCAATGCATTTATTTACAGTATAATCTTAAAGCATTACAATTAGTTCTTCATCTATTCATTCCATTCCAATTACTTTTTACTAGAAGGACCACTCTTACATAACCTACTGATCTATAAGTTATATTCCTTGTATTTTAAAACCATCTGAAATAGCTAAATGCTC
The DNA here is from genome assembly GCA_920105805.1 of Condylostoma magnum. Lineage (NCBI taxonomy): Eukaryota > Ciliophora > Heterotrichea > Heterotrichida > Condylostomatidae > Condylostoma > Condylostoma magnum. Next base: position 87,066 of record CAKKTI010000010.1, read on the forward strand.
TTTATGCTTTTTCACCTTTATTAATTCTACTTGGATTGATAAATTACTTATATACTCAATAGTGCCGTCTTGTGTACTTAATAATAATATTTCGTAATTTTTACCTATATAGAATACAGATTCAATTAATTAAATATTGTTTTCATCGAATTTCAAATCAGGTATTTAGAAAATCTAACATACTCCAAACTCCTATGCATCACTTATCTATCCTATATTATCCTTTTTGACTAAAACCTAATCCATTTTTACCGCTAAATTTAAATATTTATGTATTACGAAAACTATAAATATTTAAATGAAATACTAATTAATAATATCCGAGAATAAAGTGTGTACATCATGATCTTCAATTTATTGAATTTTGTTTATAATTTACTCGTTGATATACTCAGGAAATTTAGTTAGGAAGTACCTTGCTGCAATGAATTTATGTTGCTCTATAAATTTATTTATTTACCACTCACCAAAAAAAGATCCTCCTTTAAAAATAGCTTTTTCAATTGATGGCTTACCATACAGTCTAATAATTGTTTCATCATTTCTGTAGTAATTAAAATGATCAATAAACTGGGATTAGGAATCTCTTAGATATCAAAGAATGTTTATTACTTGTTTTTTATTAAAGAATCTTAATGCCTAAGGCTTCTCATAGAAGGATTTCGCAAGGCAAAAAGCTTAATTTCCGGTAAGAAAATGCGAGTAACTTACTAAAAGATGTAATTATCTGTAATTAAAGGAAACAATGTCTCCAAAGATAGAGTCTTAAGGCTCTAAAGAGTTCTGAATTCCATAAATTCCAGAGTAATCTAACTGGCACGTTGAGTTGTAATCAATAAATTAAAGCAATCCCATGAGTTCTTATTATTATCTCAAAATTAATTCCTTGTCATAGCAACGTTTGACAGTATAATAATCAATAGAGATTTTAAATATAGCCTGGATTTTTTCATTTATTACTTGAATTACATGCTATTAATCAAAAGATATCAATAACAGCTTTATTATACTTAATCTGAATTTTCTTAATTTTATATTTGAGCTAGGATAGCTAATACTTCTCGTTTACAAGTAATTTTATAGATTTTTGACTTCTTCTTATTGAGTATCTAATTTAACTCTAATATTTATTGCTTATTATACTGCATTTTCTTTCTATTCCTCAGTTAAATTTTAATCCTCCAGAAAATCTTTTAGATCTAGAAGCAAATGATTAGTGTTTTCTTGAGGGAAAGTAATTGAATTTATTTCATTTCAGACCTTATTTCTCTTTCTTTCAATATAAGATCATTAAGCTGATACTCGTTATTCTAATAATTACTCAAATCACTTGTAATATTTTTTACAAGTTCTTTACATAATAACAATCTCATATTCGTTAAGAAAAGTTCCGATTCCTCCTACACCGAAAATAGAAAAACTATCTGGACTTCCTCCAACCATCAAATTTCTGGATAAACTTGTAAAACTAGCCATTTAGAATTATTAGATTTATGCATAATTTCCTTTTAAAGCATTACGTCTTATAAAAATTTATTTTATACTTAATCTGGCTCTAGTAAAATTATTCTATTACTTTAACAAAAATATTATTACTATCAAAATAACAACGAACTTCCACTGCTTGAAGGCTCAGCACTATTTCTTCCACTTGTTCTTCTAATATTAAGCAAATCCTGAACTGTAATATGCACTTTTCTTACAGATTTTTGTGTAGAGTTCATAGAACTTTAATTACTTTGATTAGTAGGCACTGGCAGCTTTACATAATTAGTTCGTGGAATTGATCTTGACCTCTATTAGGGTTTATTTTATTAATGATTTGACCCAATATAATTAAAAATGTATTCAGACAAAGTATCATAAAACTCAACTGATTTTCTTATTACTGAAACAATTTCTGCTTAAAATTATCCCGGATATCATGAAATTAAAGCTTCTACTACTCCCTGTTAATCTATAATTGCTGTTCCTTTTACATAATTACACGTTATTAGCAACTCATATGCTTAATTGATTAAAAATGATTTCAATCCTTCAAAAATATCATGATCTATAAAGTATGGTAAAGCAAGATTTACGCTTTGAAGTCATATAGATGGAAAATGACTACTAGAAAGAGTAAAATACATACAGGCCCCTATAAGCTCATTTTCTTACTTCATAATTCTTTGTTTTATTTATTTTCACGTTTCGGCTATTTAACTTAATCTTGCTTATAGTAATTTTAGTTTGTTTATGTCTGTGAACCCTAAATTGATTAACATTATATTAAACCCTGTAAGTGTTATCAATCCATTGTAATTTGGAGTGCTTAGTAAAGTATCTGATAAGGAAACTCTTAATTCACTTGGGGTTACCTATCGGTTTTAAATTGCTATGTTAAGGTAAGAAATTTGCTCTATTGTAATGTGACCTTTATTTTCATTGTCTAACATCAGAAATAGTTCTTCTGACTTTTAAAGCCATTAGCGCCAGGAGTTTGGTTAATCCTCTAAATTCTGTATAAAATTGCCCTTTTATCACACATTCTTAAAAAGATTTTGAATTATTCTTTGAATTTTATTAGAACTTTGCTCTTAGGATTAAATTCAGGACTAAGTGTGTTGAAACTGGTATTAGAAATACTTTAGTTGGTAAACACTATATATATTTCCTGATTAAAGTCAAGTTTCAAACTATTGATCAAGTTGTTCTTCTGTAATAATGTTTTAAATTTTGTTACTTATAGCTCTATGTATAATTTACTCAAGTATTTAATGCATTCTAAGGTACTTTTACTATTCGGTGAGATTTTCATTGCTTATACAGAGTTCAATGTGGATACTTTTCTATATGAATTATTCTTATTCCATGTTTTATTATATGTATGAAGAATTAATAAAAGTTGTTACATTGAAGACTGCATTTATTTTTATAGTTTAAAATTCATTCCATCTACTATTTAACTCTAATATATAGTCAATTAAATCAAATCTTTTATGTAAATAACATTTCATATAAAGTATATAAAAATTACTAATGATCTCTTCTTCTGATAGGTGTTACCATCGTATCCATGAAATTATCTTCACTATTTTTCATTTCATACTAACATGTATTATTTAGTCCTTTTTCATTTATATATAAATTACTTTTCGGAGCTAAATCTTGAACACTTTGAGAATTTATCAATGACATAAAACTATCTGGACTTTAAGCCTTAATCTAAATATTTGCACCACTAAAATATTGATTCATTACCTTCAACTACGCTTATTATACTTTATTTTGGTTAATTAATTACTCATTTTTAGAAGTTTTCTTCCTTAGCCTCCTTCTTGTATCAATAAGACTACTTTATAGTTTCTCAAAATGCTTTTACATTTTAATAGCTTTATCCTTATAGTAACTAATCTTAGAATGGTCGTTTATTACATTTTACAGTACATTTATTTGCTATTAGTTTAAATAAATCCCAGTAGTGTCTTTATTAGCTAAAGGGCTAAGCAAGCAATCAAAATCCTATGAAATAGAGTTTTATTCTGTTGATAAACTTTCGTAGTTATAGAGCTTGTTTTTATTTATTAACTTTTAAATTGTTTTACTCTTAGTTTTTACTTAGTGCAATTTATCCATGAGCTGATTTTCATGTCTTTGAGTGATATTGTCGTAAATTTATGTGCATTAGGGATTGAGAGAGCAAAGAGTCTCATTTAGAATTGCCAGAATTTCACTTATTTCTTATTCAAATGTGAATCTAAAATCAGGGTAATAGTTTTCCTTATTTGATATAATTAGTTTTGGATCTTTAATTGTATCATTAAAATCTGTATTCTTATTGTTGTGTTGTGTAGGAATTTTGAAGTTTTCTTTTAAAAGGTGAGAAGGATTTAAAAATCTCATATTTAAAATATACGACAAATTTCAAAAACTAAATGAAATCTAATTTTAAGGGTTATTATGATTTAAAGTAGATTTAATATACTATGCAAGTTATATATTATGATTGTTATATACTAAATTGGAAATTATTCACTTGTTTAATCCTTTAACTTTAAGTAGATTTAGTTAAAATATATGTTTAAATAGTAAATATTAGGATAAGAAAATTGCTTTAACATTATAAATAAAAGATCTAATTTTGCATTATCCGTACTATTACAAAAAATCAACTAATCTAAGCTAATAACTAAGTTTTCTTTTTCTTGAATTCCTATCAAAATCTCCTTAAAACTATAGAGATTATAAATTAGGAAATTCATTACTATTTTGCGGACCTTACTCTTCAGTTTCTTGGTTATGTCTTCCTTTAAAGATTTCGATTCAATTAGGTTAATACGATAATACAGAAAATCTATTAACATTCATTTTCCTTCAATTCGTAATACCTTGTAAATCCTGTTGAGTGATATTTTCAGGTAATTCTTATTCATCTTACTAAATCTCGATTTCAGTCGTATGGAAACCAATATTAACTTCTTTATTTTAATTAACTTAATTCTAGTCATTAACTTAAATCGGAATTACTGCTTTTCTGCTTTTCATTCTTTAGTATACTTTTATAATAACACTGATTTAGTCTTTAATAATTTGCATTAGGTGAACTATAATAGCTATAAAAATAAACGAGAAAATGATATATTCAACAACTTAATCTTCAAAAATGTAAGTTTCCTGCATAAATAGTTGCAAAGACAGAAAAATGCAAGCAATACATATTTCTGATAAAAACATTGTAAAATTCACAAATTTATCTTTGTAAGGTTTAAGCCTGAATATTAGAATAGACATGAATATGCAGTGAAACGCATGCAGATAAATTTGGATATTAGTGTAATCAATTAATAGGAAATCTATACCCAGATAAAATAATCTTCTAATGAAAAAGAAGTAATAAAAGTATAGTTTTCAGTCATCTCCCTCTGTACTTAATTCATAATATAAAGCCTCCCAATTATCATTCTAATCCCTATGATTATCTTCCCTTTTTATAATCTTTCTAATAAACTTATAAAGAAAACATAGTAAAATAGGAGTAAGAAACATAAAAACCTAAGTAAAGTTTACCGAGAATATTATACCTATTATAACATTTAAAACTTAGGTAATGTTATTTCATTCCATAGAAAGGATTTAAAGTACTCCAAGTATTCCTATTTCCAAATAACCCTCAATCCAAAATCTTACAAAGTAATTTCACCTGTAATTATTAAGAAGCTTTGAACAGGAATTCGAAAGCCGTCTAAATTTCCTAATACGTGAAAATATTAAAATAATAGGAAATAGCAAAAGACCAATTAAAAAGGCAGTCAATAAGCTTCCACTATTAATTAAGAATTAATTCGTTTCAAATCCATTTCTGAGGCTATATTCATTAAAGGGCTCACCTTCTTTTTCTATTATCAATTAAAATGCATTTGGAATAATATTATAATTCAATATACCAGAAAAGAATCCTATCAGTCTGTCAGTAAGACGAACTTTCATTAAGGGGATAAATCCTATGATCTGTATTGTGTTTACTAGTCCTCATACTGGCCCGGGATTTCCTGACGCCATACCACCAGCTGCACTTGTTGATATAACAGCTCCAGCTACCTGTCCTGCATCTTCATTCATTGAAAGCATTTCTTATGTACTTTCCTAACTTTTTTTAGTTATTGAGTCCTTACCTTAGTATAAAAGTAGTTGCAATGTAATTTTACCTATGAATTCCTCGTCTATTACTATGATGTATTCAGTATCGTTCTCTCGCACTGAATCTTTGATTTCTATTGTTATATCGTTCATAGTTAACTCAATATCAGTAATATCTAGTAGTACACTTTATGATATACTAAAAGTCAGTTTTGTAGATTTAACATCTAAAATCTTGATGCTTAAAACTACTAATTCACAATCTGCACTGGAATTACTTAATTGATAACCATTTTTACATTATTCGCATTTTGCATTGCTACAGATTAAGCAGTTTTACATACAAGGCTCACAATAACCCTCAATTTTCTGAAAGCCTTCATTACAAATACATTCATCTTCAGTTAATTTACTGTTTTCTTAGCATATGCATTACCCATTTGATAAAATCATGCTAGAATCTATACAACTTTCACAATATTAGTCCTATCCATTTCTACAAGTGCTACATGGAGCTAAGCAATCCTCGCAAGACTAGGTCTGTGTATTATATCATTGTTGATTTTAGCAAGTGCATATTAGGATCTAATCTTATATAACACATCCATTATCGCATAGACATGGTATACATTCTCCGTTTATTAAAAAATCGTCACAATTACATTGAGTTTAATCTTCATTAAATCCGAAGCCAGAAAGGCAAATACATCTTTCTTACTATGCCTCACTATTTTCAGGACATTTGCACTCGTTTTAATCAAGAATAAAAGTTTAAACGCATCCACACTCATTAGGAGCTTCGCCTTTTAATTGCATGTTACTATCAACACAAGTTATGCAGTCTTGTTATGTACCACCTGAGCAAGTTTTGCAAGGAAATACACAAGGGTAACATTACTATGCATTAGTTTAGTCATTATAGAACCCATCTTGACAATTAAATATGCAACTTTCGTCAGATAGGCTAAAATTATCTAGACATTCTAAGCATACGTCCTCATTATTGCATTTTTTACAATTTTAAGTAGAGCAAAGAGTGCATGAAGCTTCAGTATCTTAGTACAATCCTTAGTTACAATTGCAACCATCTTCTATTTAGGTAGAGTTCTCTGGGCAATTACATACTAGAGCATCTTAGTCTTATTAATCAGGAATAAAAGGGGGTCTACATACACATTAACTTGGTTAATCTTCCTAAATAAGCATCATTTTTACTTCATCTATACATGATATACACTATGTTATTTCTTATCCTGAGCAATTAGCACAAGGTAAGGTGCATTATATACAGGATTTTGGCTCCTAATTATCTTTGTAAAACTTATCTCCACAATCTTATACACATATAGAATTTTTTAAGAAATAGCTATCAATACATCTGTCGCATGAGTCTAATGTACTACAAATTTGGCAATTTTCTATACAAGCAGTGCATGTAAGGGTTTCATTTTCTCCAGTTTACATGAATCCATCTTTACACTTACAAGAACTTGGAGCATCTGCTTATAGTTCCATCGATTAACTGTTAGTACAAGAAAGACATTAAGAAGTTGACTCACTAGTGCAAGTGGCACAAGGAATTACACACGATTCACATCTTGATTCACCTTTGAAATAACCATCATCACATGAGTTAACGCAGTCTGAGGTTGATTAATGGAAAACGTATCCAGCTTTGCACTATGTGCATGATCCTAAAGGACAAATATTACAAAAATCAGGACAATTTATGCATTATATATTATTAGTTTCATCCGAGTCATAGAACTCTTGATTGCATTTACATTCTTAACTATCTAATGAGGAATTCTCTGGACATTCGCAATCTATCTAATTATCTGATTTTATGAATGACGGAAGACAAGTGCACTCTCCAACATCTTCAATTGTTATAGTGTTCAAGCCTTTACAACTATTGCAATCTTCTTTGCTTGGTCCTTAGCATGTATTACAAGATTCATGGCAAGGCTCACATTCATCGTCTCCTTTATAGAATCCATCTTCACAACTACTTATACATTGACCATCTGAGCTATTTACTCAATAAGTTGCAATGCAGGTAGTACAGTTATTAATATCACTACATACAATACAGTTTTCAGGACATCCCTAGCAGTTTAGAACACTATCGGATGGATCTATATCAACAAAATCATCATCACAGACGCAATTATTGCCTTGTAAGGTTGAATTAGTAGGACATTCACAATCAGTTCCATCTCCTGATCTTATGAAGTTTGGGAGACAAGTACATGAATCTTCTCCTGTAATATTTACATTATTACTCCCGCAAGATGTGCATTAATTGGAGTTTTCTCCATTGCATTCTCTACATGTAGGGTGGCATGGAGTACAAGCAATGCTACCTTCAAAATATTTAGAATCACATTCAGATACACAGGATCCATTTGACTAATGAACGAATAAATCATTGTAGCACTCAGTACAAGTATTTGTATTAATACAGCTTTTACAATTAGAAGGACATTCTTCACAATTTACAACATCTGTTTCTGAATTTGTGTCAACAAACCCATCATTACATTAGCATTAGTCATTTTAAATTGTAGAGTTTAAGGGACATTAGCAAATTCCTTCTTTTTCCTCGAATGTTGGCAAGCATAGACATTATCCACCTTATGAATAATTGTCTATACAAGAATCACAACTTGTACTATCAGAGCATGTTTAACATGGATTGTTACAAGCTGTACAAACATTTGTATCAACATCACCAAAATATTATTCTCCACAATTCTAAGTGCAATTTTTCGATTCAGTTAAAAAGTAGTCTGTATTGCATCTTTGGCATGAGTTTTATCCTTCACATATTTCACAATCTGCAGTACACATTTAGCAATTGAGAGCAGTTGATGAACCATTGTTTCAATATCCATCATCGCAAGTACATATGCCATTCTCTGGAGAAGAGTTTGAGGCTTTACATGTCAAACAATCATCAAAATCTGGCCCATCACAGGTTTAACATGATGAGTGACAAATGATTATACAGTTGTTATCAGGGTCCGATAAAGCTGGACATAAAGATGGGTTTGCATTACTTTCACACTCTATTTCCACTCCATTTATTTTGCAATTTTATGTAAAATCCTCTGTAGCATCTTCATTTTTGTCTTCATTATTCCAATAAAAAGATTGTATTATACCTTCAAATCCTTTTCCAATAGTTGTTTGTATGTTATTCCCATAACTGAAATCACATTATTCAATTTTTTTGTCAATTGTAGGTGCACTTTTGGAATCTTCTTATAACGAAAAATCTACTTTTAATTCGCTGTCCTTTTTCTTAAAGCTAAATGATATCCAGTTTCATTTGGTTTGGCTAACTTAATCCGTTATTGTTACTCTCCCGCAACTTTCAAAGGAGAGAGTAAGAGAAAAGTCAGGATTGATCTCAAGTTTGAAAATAGACTTATCATCATCAAATTACTCCAAGAGAACTCCAGTTGTAGTAATCATTGCTCAAATTCCCATTGACATTTCATCTGCTGAATCATCAAAGGTAGATGTAGGATTGACTGTAATGAAATTATCTGAGGAAAATTAAAGCCCAGCATCTACACATACTGGATCGTTTGGATCAGAGGACTCGGGAGAAGCTCCTTCTGATATTGTTCCAGTTCCAATGGATTCGTTTGAGCAGTATGACTGGAAATTAAGAAGAGCAAAGTTTTCCGCTAGAGAAACAAGTTTTAATAATTCAACAATCAAAAGAATCATTTTTATTATAGTTTCGAAGGTAAACTAATTTTGAATAAATTGTCTTTACTAAATCTAAATAATTTATATGAGTATAATTTAGGTAGAATAACCTTCTCATTTTAAAAATAGCTTAAATTATCTGACAAAGGTAGTACTTTTACGGATCAATTAGTAATTGTAATACTATAAAAACGTATTGCAATTCAAAGATTAATGAATTGTTAGTTATTCTTTGTATTTCTTTATACTATTGATAGAAATTTGATGTATATTTGTAAGAGGAAGGAATTTATATTTGGTATATAATAAGAAACTTTATCATTTTACTAGGTACTATAGTCCTCTAATTGTTGAATCTGCCTGATTCTCTCTAATGTATTTCTTTTAATTACTTCTAACTTTTCTGCTATGTGCCTTTCACCTTTGATTTCTGAGTAAGTAAGCGACCAATTGTAGAAGAACATTACTGATTCTAAATAATCCAATGCAAGAGCTTAATCTATAGAATCAGCTCTCTTTTCAAAACTTTAATCTTTTCTAGCTTATCTATTGATCTCTACTAAATTCCTTATTAGCTAATTAACTTACCCGGCACCATTAGAAGCTCATTGTGTATCAAAGTCCATAAGTTAACCATAATATGTGTTAATATCATTTAATGAAGCAGTAGAATTCTGAGTTAATTGAGTCTTTTTGTTCTGAATATACCGTAAAAGCTCTCTCGGATTATAGACACCTTCAGAAACTACAAAAAATAGCTCATCCATATTGAGGTCAGGCTACATTTGATAAAAGAGCTGAAAAATCCAAGGAGTTATTACTAACTGCCCTTCATTATCAAATTACTGGGTGTCTTCATAGTCTAATAGGATAAATTCGTTTTGATCTCCACCAATTAGTGAAGCATAATTGAATTAAAGACTTTACATAGACAATAAAATGTTCATTCCTGCTACATCATCATAAAGTTACCAAAGCTGAATGTCATACTCATCTAGAGAATCTGCCCAGGATCTAGAAGGCATATTATACTTTAATCCAGAGACTATAACTAATAAAAAGATTTCTAACATTTTATTAAGGCCCTATTTTTAAGCATGAAAATATATCCGTTATTAACGAATTTAAATATAGCCAATTCAGGCAAAATCAATATATTATCATTTGATTAACTTCTGTTAATTTTCTTATATTGGTTGAAAAACATATTCTTTTTAGAGGAGATTGTAGGATTATCTTATCTTAGTTATAGAGAATCTTAAATAATGCAAAAAACGTATGTGTCTTTAAATCAAATAAAATCTCTAAATGTGCTTAACTGTTAAAATCCTCCTAAATAATATTAAACCTTTAATAACCATTTTTACTAGATTCTATTTATGCAATTTTAAATACCTAAATTTACAATAAATATACTTAAAGTGTCTTACTTTCAATAGTTAAAAATAGCTTAATTATATATTTTTTAGCTGATATGTGATTATATAGTTTACTTCACAACGTTTTGCCCTCACTTTATACCTCATTCATATTAATTTTACTTATATAAATTAAAATGTCGTTTTTGCTTAAAATCATAGGATGCTGCGAGACGAGAAATATAACTACAGACTTGGAAATATCAGCAGAATTTAAATAAACTAACTCAAATTCAACGAGATAAGAGTTTATTTCTTGAACACCTACTTTCAATGACTTATAATTCGAGATATAGGAGGAGTTATCGGTTTAAAATAATCCATTGGAAGAGGTTAACTAACTGAAAAAGAAACGTAAATAAAGGAGGACGAGTAAAAGTAAGAACAGAAGGAGAAGAAGAGTATGTGCTAAATCTATTAACTAATAATTGAACATAATTTCTATTTACTTGTTACTTAATTCGAAATTTTCTTGAGATTATCAGGGTAGAAACGCATAAGATGGAAACTATACCCTAAAGTAAAATATTCAAAGGGTTAGGGAAGTAGTATTTAAGGTAATAATTTGAATTGTTACGGATGTATTCATGTATTAGGCTTGCTATTCAGCTATTTAATATCAATAATACTTAAACCATAAAATTTCAACTTATTTCTGATCATTAACCATATACTGGGAATTTGATGTTATTTCAATATATAACTATTGTATTGAATGAACCAAGAATTAATCCTTAAGTGAAAAGTCTTTAAATTGCTTATGGGTATACAATCTGGAAAATATAATTGAACTAGGAAGTAAAATATAACGGAGTGAGTATAGCTGTGAATTTTATATACAAAGATAATATAAGTGTAGTAACAGTGCAACAAAATTTAGTTATAACATTTTATTGCCCTATGAAAAAACTACATTAATAAAATCAATATTACTATATAATAATCGACTTTGAAACATGCTTAATTCTACAAATCTAAAATTGACCATTTACTCATCAGACTCGTAATAAGCAATAGCCTACTACAATAACATCATAATTTCTTAAAACTACAATTACACAGCCTTACAATTAACCAAACTTCATAATAACCTATTCAAAAATTAATTTAAATAATGAACGATTTTCACATATTCGAAGAAATCGGAACAGGCAAATACTCCGAAGTATATAAGGTAATTTTCACTCAGGGACGCAAAAAACAAACTTTTGAATACGTAGCAATAAAGAAAGTCCAAAAGTGCCGAAGAAAGAAAATTTTAAATGAAGTTCCAATTTTCCACAACTTATAACATGAGAACATCCTACGCTTTTATAATTGGTATGAGTCTCGCAACTATCTATGAGTAATTTTTGAGCTTTGCACAGGAGGAGATCTATTTAAACTTTTGGAGTAAGATAAAAAATTACCTGAGAACACAGTGCGGGCTTTTGGAAAGGATATTATATCAGGGCTTCTACACTTACACTCTCATGGCATTTTATACATTGATTTACGTCCGAGTAATATTTTAATGAATGAGTATGGAGTGCTAAAACTGTCAGATTTTGGATAATCTAAAAAAATAGTTGATTTAGCCCCGAATGAAAGCAAAAGGGGGACACCTTATTATATGGCTCCTGAGTTGTTTTAAGATGGAAGTGTTTATAGTTATTACAGTGATTTATGGTCCTTAGGATGTGTTTTGTATGAAATGTTATCGGGGCATCCACCCTATACATCATCTTCTTTCCAGAATTTAGTAAATTAAATACTAAATCAAGAGCCAGCTAATATACCCAATGTTTCTAATGAGCTGCAAGATTTACTCAATAATCTATTAAAAAAGGACCCAGCTACTAGAATTACATGGGAGGAATTAATACAACATCCGTTCTGGTAAGAACAAGGAGGAGTTAATATAAACCTACCTGAAAACCCTCAATATGAGAAGTATTTGCAATCCCGAGGAGTCACGTAAAGAGGCCATACTCAATAAAACGTCGATGTACTCAGAATATCTCAAAACGTATAAAGAAACCTATTACGTGAAATGCGTAAGGGTGGCTACTAAGAAAACTAAAACTTTAGTTCAAATGATGTAAAATTAGAAGGGGTCAACTAAGTTCTGGACTTCGGGGAAAAGTAGGATGAGGAGGACTCAAGTGTAGGTTAAGACGAGCAAATAGAGCTAAGTATATACGATGAGGATTTAATACCCTCTAACAAGTTTGAAATTCCTACCAAGACAGAGGTCTCAGTGATAGAAATAGAGGAAGCTGTGTAAGAAAAAATACAAAGGACCTAATCCGCCTTAATAAACGAAAATTTTGACAAAAAATCCCAACACTCAAGATCCAATAGCGCACAAACAGCTGGCCCTCCTACCCCTGCAAGTAAGACCTTTAGACCTGTGCCTCTTGACCAGCTACTGCTACACACCTCAGATACAGCAGTAAAGCCAATAATCGGCAACCGAGAAATTGAAAAAACTGGAGAAATTACCTTCAATGCCAGAATGCTAGGATTTTCGCATTGGACCCCTGAGGAAATCCTAAGCTAAATCAACTCCCAGCGACTCGAAGTACATCTCAACGAAGTTTACACATCAATAGCCAAGAGTTCCTCATCAGCTGAGAAGTTAAACGTTTTATGCTACTTTGAAACTTTAATAATGAATTCTGCAGTTGCCAACCGGCTTATAAACAGTCCGTTTACTTCCTTATTTGTAAAACTGCTCCGGGCAGTAAGACATCCGGCTCTGAAGGCCAGGACTTGCTCTATAATGGGGTATATGGTGAGACATGCTACAGTGATTGACCCTGAAATTGTGAAATCTGGGCTAATTAACACCTTAGTGGAGTAATTGAGTGAAAGATCAGACTAAGTGCGGTAAAGAGCAATTGCTGCACTGGGTGAGTTTCTGTTTTATGCAGCTACATAAATGGACGAGGAGTAGTATGACCACGCTTGGGATATACCCACGAGTGTATTATCAGTAGTATGCAGGAAGATTAAGAAAGGGGAGGATAATTTAGTTAGATTTTATGCCACTAAAACCGTGGAAAATATAACAGCTTAAAGTAAATCAGCCGGTAGGATTTTTGCAAGAGGTTCTGGAGCTATTGATCTTTGCACTCTTTTAGCTGGTATTGTAAATGAAGGGGAGGAATTAGAAACTTTTCAGTGCTCAGCTGCTGTATCTTTAGGACATTTGGTTAGATTGAATAGTACACTGGTATAGCCTGTTTTTGAAACCTTGACGGTTAAGTGCTTAGTCAATGGATTGAGTGATGGGTAGACTAGAATGTAATAGGCTTTACTGACTTTGATACTGTTCAGTATTTCTGGGAACTCTAAGCTTGTAAGCTTGCTGTATGATGAGCCATCGTTTTTGCCTACTATGATTTCTTTGCTTGAGAACTCTGGAATTGTTATAAGAGGAAAGACACTGTTAGTATTCAGAGCTTTGTTTAAGTTTAACCCTCGATGACTTATGTTAAGTGCTGAGCATAAGTTCTATATAATTTTGGACAGATTGGCTAGGGATAATTTTAAGTATGTCTAGTGCTGTTTGCATCATTTAATTGAGACTTTGATAGAAATTTCTAATATTTTACTGAGAAGCATATCAGATGATTTATCAAGAACTGAAAGAAGGCCTTCACTATCATATGCTCCTATATTGCTTCATTTGACGTCTTGCAATGTTACTAAGAGTAGACTACAGTACTCCTAATTGATTAAATATTTGTCCTAATTCATAACAAACAGTGTAGGAAGAGATGAGTTTAGGTAGATTCTGCTTATGATTTTAGAAAGTGTTGCTACTAATACTAGAATGCTTACTAGCTTTTCTGATCCTGTAATTACTAATCTATTACCAGTTTTACTAGAACAGTTTTCTAACGAAGATGCTAATACACGTTTCCAATACCTAAAAATATTCATAGATATAGTAATTCCTTACTTATTTGATGAATCAGTGTATGATATATCTCAAACCTCAAAGCCTACTACTAAGCTTCTGAATGATTTGATAGCTAAGAAATTTTTACCTTTATTGCCCGGATCACTAGCAGATAAGGACCCAATTCCCCTTTTCGCATTAAAGCTAGTCTCCTCATTACTAGAAAGATGTCCTCCTTTCACTGGAGTACTCAAACGATACGGAGTCATTTCGGGAATATTTCAGAATTTCTCAGCCGGAAATGCAAGATTAAATGCACATTTAATCAAAGTTGTAAAAAGAGTGGTTGAAAGCAAGGACTTAAGCATTGAGGAGATAAGGGATTTTGGGATTATTGATAAAACTAACACTGTAATGGCTTCTGTAGTGCGGCAGGAATGGTGTGTTGACTTACTATTGGATATTATATACGAATTGTTGTTTTAAACGGCTGAGTAGGTTAGATCTGGGAAGTCTTCCAATACGTCTATACTGGACCAAGACTCGTCATATGAACTTGCTCTTATATGCACGCAGCCTCTATTAGATAATTTTCCTATATGTGGACAATTGATTAACTCATAAGATTAAGTAAGTTTTAGTCAGAACATAACAGATAAGGCCGGACATTGTCTAGCATTAATGCTATAGTTATATGGTTACCATATAAGTAGAACAGGGAACTAAAGAAGCATGCTTACAATTTAAGTACTTGAAGCATTTTAAAACATTTTAAACTCAACCAAGCTAGGTCTGCAAAAAAGAGTATTAAAAGTACTAAATTGAGCCTTATAAGCCCCAGACGTCTACTTCAGGGTAAATCTAGAAAGCCTTCCAGGACTAATGTAAACCTTAGAAAAACTCAGAACTCATTAAGACTCAGGACTAAATTCCGCAGTACTGTAAGTTTTAAACAGGGAACTATTACAGCTCCTTCAAAAATAGTCTAATAAATCATTGTTGCATTAACGAATTTTAATATTTATTACTTAACACAAATTCTCCTAAAGCCCATCCAACAATCGTCATAATGGCTGCTTCCTTTGGCAATTCTGCAGTTTTTATTCCCCAAAGTCTATGAAGAAGGGAGATTGACAGCCCCGCTCCTATTCCATAATTAATACCGTCATCTACCCTACGCGTTCTTTCAAAAGCTCGTACAAAAAAGTACCAAGTGCCTAGTGTTAGTCCCATTTTCCCCATTACTCCTAAGGTGTAGCTGCATCTTTGGAAAACACTGGGGTTTGTAAGCTCTGTACTACTAGTAGCTATTCCTAAGTAAAATCCTATATTACTGCCTTTTACCATCCACTCTACGAAGGAGTCAACTGGGGTTATTTTACCGGTGTAAGACATTTTACTAATCAACTTTTACGCGTTTGTAGGGATCTCCTTGTTTTGGCTGGGTAGTTGCACAGATTTTTGCTAGTTTTGAAAATTTTGTTGCTAGGAGTTAATGGTGGTAGAAGCTTTTATTGAATTTTTGATAGAATTGAGATTAGTTGAGTTCTTAGGACTGATTTTAGAGATAATCGTGGTACTCTAGCCACATTTCTGTAATTTCTTATTGGGATAAGGAGCTGTTGTTTATAGCTTGCTCGTATACTTACTGTATTTTCATGTTTCGTATAGTTGAATCTCTTATTTAGCTTATGTAGTATATGTATGTCTGGTAAAATGACTTTAAATCTGCTGCTTTATGCATGTTAGTCTCAAACAGTTAAAGGATTTCTTGAAGATTATCATCAAATTATATAAGGAATCTCGCATATTTTATGCAAATTTATAGCAAGCTTTTAGAATTACCTGAGTTCTACACGACTTTTAAAGCTCTTTGGTATAATTCTTTAGCTTAAACTACATTCGATTGCCTAATTTCAAGATTTATGTGATTTAGTATTCCTTCTAAATAATTAAACGTGATTTCCTCATAGGATTCCTTGTATATTTGTCTAGCTTGGTCTATTTATCCGTGTAGTTCTTCAAAGAATCCCCAATGTATACGTAATTCTGGTCTTTTTGACAGAAACTTTTCATTAGCATTTTAGAATAATTCTCTTGCAGCTTATTCTCCTTTTGATAGTTCTAGATACTTTGCATATCTCACCCAAAATTCAGCATAATAACACGTCGGAACTACACATCGCTAATACAAAGTAGTTATTCTCTAATCATTTCCTTCAGCTTCCTCAAATCGTAAATACTTCCTTCATGTTTCTAATTATTACTGATCAATAGCCTTGTTATTAAATGAGCTTTACTTTATGGACTATTCAAAACTTTTCCTCTTATTATTCTCCATAACAGTTCTTTCATATTATTATAGTATATTCAGCAAAATCCTTTTCTTTTCCTATTCAAAATCCTCCGAATCTATAAAGTGTTACCCAAATTACTCAATTAGGCTTTTAAATCTATTATAATACTCATAAAGCTTATTAATAGGATTGTTTATAACTCTCTCAAAAATATAATACAAATTCTTATACTCCTACTAGCCTTTTTCAAATTCAATATACCTATCCCAGATGATATTAGAATTGTATACTAATCCACACTTTGATATAACTTCTTCAAAAGCCTTTCTTACATCCTCAGGATTCGATTTCTCTATCTTCCATTACACATACTGCACCCTAATATCAACACTTACAGGCAACAACTCCACTGCTTTTTCATACACCTCCAAAAACTTCTCCTCTTAATTTTTATTAACCTCCATCAACTTCTTCCAAGCCATTGAAACCTAAGGAAATTGCTTCAAAAACTCTACATATACCTCCTCAGACTTCTCAGCTACATTCTACCTAAAACTTACATATTTTTCAACTTTTTTAATCAAATCTATCCAAGAGTCAAAATCATCAGGGTTCTGTAGTACCTTAGCTCTTAAGTTTTCCTCGTCTCTGCTCTCCTATGTTGTAAAGTTCTACGCAAACTCAGCACTGAGATAATTAGTCATATAAAAATGGAGCAAGCTGCAAAATTTTAATTCACTGAGCTCATATGGGCGAAACTTAGGGGGTACCCTTGATGGCCGGCAATTGTAATACATAAGCAGATTGCTGAAGTTATACAACCAAATTCAAATTGCAACCAATTCTAGTACAAAGCTAATTTTATTGGTGAAGATACGCAGTAATTTATATACAGCGCCCTGGTAAGAGAGTGTGATATTGGCGACTTTGAAGAACACTTTGCGGAGAATTCAAAGAATAGATCTAAGGTAAGACCTATACAGATATTGCAGAAAAGCATCGTTTTAGCATAGAAGTATAAGAATTCAGAGCTATCGTTAATCGAATTAAGCAAGATTAACCAGAGACTAAGTACTAAAGGAGCTAAATAGGTTAAAAATGTAAAGAAACCGGTTAAAATTAGTTCGCCAAAGGTTAAAAGTACATATAAGAAAATTCGAAAACGAAGGAAAATCGAGTAATTGCCTAGTGAAGATAGTATAATAGAAGATGGGATGGATAAAATCAATACAATGCACTAGAAAATCGATTAACTTATGCAAAGTAAAGAAAAGTTAAAATGCTAAAATATTGATGACACCCTGATCCAAAATATAAGGGATAATTTTACCGAGTGTGTAAACAATATCCCAATATAAAATAATTCAAGCATGTATGTAAATAAACTCATATAAACCTTTGAAAAATTAATAGGCCTATAAATAGATTCCGAATAATTAGAGGAGAGCAAGCTACCTGATTTAATCAAATTAACTCAAAGTCAGCTTATGAGCTCAAATAATGATCCTCATATTGTAAGCTTATCTAGACTATCAAGAAAACTGTATAATTTTTATAATAAGCTAATCATACAAGAGAAGAAAAAGTAAAAATCACCAATGAAAATCTCTAAAAGGGTTTCTGTAGACTTTGACCCGGATTACATTGAAAACAAGTAATTAAGAAACTTAGTATGCAGAAAAACTGCATCAGTACTAGAGTCGAATTCCTTTAAAACTGCATAAGCATAGAGCTTGGCCTTGTAAATAGAACTTACAATACGGAAAAGAGATACGAGCATGGGGAATATTTATAAGAGATTGGTAAATTTAATGCTAAAGGAAATCAACTAATTAAGACCTGATGATCTAAAGCTATGCTCAGTCGAGTTTTAAGTTCTTAATAGTAGATTTAATTAAATAAACTAGAATTTAACATTTTGCTACTTGGATTTTGAATTAAGATTTCAAACTTCAAACTCCTCTTGCAAAAGTTTTCTGCCCATCTTAAAGCATTATAGACATGGTTGAAATTTTAAGTAAAATTCCTTTAGATATATCTAAACCTTTAAGCATCTATTACAAGCAGGTCTTAATTCTCCTCATTCCCTGTAGCTTATTTGAATCTTTAAGCATTTGCATCATATTTGAAGTACTTCCGGTTGTTGCCTAAATCTAAGTATTACAGTTGAAGGTAAAATCCTAGATTTGGGTCCACAAGTTGACATTTTTCTTTCAGATCTGATAAGGCTTACTCAACTGAAATTCCGAGTTTCCACTTTAAATAAGCACATATTATAGTAGGTGCTCTAGAAATACCTTTTATACAATGTACAATGACATTGCCCCCGTTTTAAATTATACTTTCTATCTTGTAAATAGCTTCAATGATTGGGAAGAAGATGTCTTCCTTAGAACTGTCTGATATTTTTATCTCTATATATTCGCAATCATTGTAAAGATTCGGGCATTTTTAACTTCCTGCTAAATTTATGATATGAGTTATCCCATATTCTTGTAGCAGGGATCTTTACTTCACCCCTTCGTAGTTTGCTAAAAACAAGTGTAAGGCAACTTCTATCAGGAGAGGGAGAGGGGCTTATGTCACTTTTACTTATGCTTAAACGGGTAGTCGCAATGTTGGAGGGGCTCGTTTTCTGGTTTGTCGTATGACTGGAGGAGTAGAATCAACGCTCATTTTATTTATACTGTATAAAATTTCATAGGTTAAAACGGTAAACTTTCGTAAAAGTTAAGGCTTTTAAATCATAAGGAAAAAGGTACTGGGTTTTTGTAATATTTGGAATTATTTTAGATATTTTATAGTAAAGTTGTAATTGTTATTATATATTGTTTGGATAAATTTAGTGATAAAGTATTGAATTTTAATAATAAGTGGAAAGATATCAAGTCAATAAAATAAGTATCATTACCTTTTTGATAATATGTCTTTGAATCCAATATTAATTAAAAAACAGAATTTTTTATATAAGGTAAACATAGTATTATGAAGTCAACATAAAACATAATTATAACCTAAAATCAACTGTCAGCAATCTTATTATCCTCTTCATTAACAGAATTTTGAGCAACTGAATTTTCCCTTACACTTCCTATAGTATTTCCAAATATATCCATTCTCTACGAATCCTCTTATTCCCTTAAAGTCTATTTCTTCCTTTCAATAATACTCTAAATATCAATATTCATTATAGGCTTTATAGCTTTCCTTATACTCGATATCAGATTGGGTATGTTTTACTCCTATTAAGCTAAAAACAACTTAGTCCTATGTCTTTCATGAGGTGATGCAAAACAAGCAGGACAATTTTCATTAATAACAGGTAATTGATTAACTTCTGCAAATTCTCTAAGTTTTGACTCCCTTACATATGCAAATGGCCTTATAACTCTTAAATCTCCCTTTTTAATAGTATAATGTGCTTTCTAAGTCCTAAGCATTCCATTATTAAAAATTGACATCATAAAGGACTCAGCTAAATCGTCCATATGCTATCCTAGTGCTAGTACATTGTACCCATTATCTCTAGCCGTTGAGTACAGTATTCCTCTTCTCATTCTAGAACAGAACGCACACATTGAAGGCTTAGTCATTTTACAAGCCGCTAGTTCAGCTATAGGGAATTCCTGGTAGTGGTAAGGAATTCCTATCTCAGCAAAGTAGTCTTTGAGTGGAGCTGGGTTGTATTCAGCAACTTAAGGATCAACTGTTGCAGCTCCGACAGTAAACGGTATTTCAAATGTTTTAGATATTTCATTTAGTACGTTTATTAAGGTTAAAGAGTCCTTACCCCCAGACACCCCTACTAAAATCCTATCGTTGGGTTTTATCATCTCAAACTCATCAATAGCCTTGTATAGCTTTTTTAGTAGTGAGTTAGGAATATGCAGCTAGTTTGAGTTTATGTAGGTTTTGGCTCGTTGGTCAGTTGGAATTTTCTAGATTTGAGTGTTGTTGTAGGATAAAGGCTGGAATATGAAAGCTTAGTCGAAGAAATCCCTTTTTCCTGTGGTTATGAATTAAATAGCATTGTCAGTGTTAATAAACCATTACCATTGAGAAAGTTCTTGAGGAAGTTGGATCCAGTAGTTAGTCTAATCATCTCCATCAAATGTTTTATTATGCATTTCATTAAGGACAGTATTAGCTCTGTCTAACATTTCTTAGAAATTTGTATTTTTCTTTAAACTTTACTCTGGGTAAGTCATTGAGCCTGAGGCATAGGATATATCGGTTAGATTTACCATTGAGTTGTAAGGGTCAATGAGAAACTCGTAGTCTTTGTGCTTATATGACCCCTTTTTGATATTAGGGGCGTATAAGGGAAGGAAGTACATAGCGTTATCTGCTACAAAATCTATGCAATCCAGTATATAATTAAGCTCAACTTCTTGTATAAAGTAGCCTAAGGAAAATTAAAGAAATCCAGGCATATACAGCTCATTTCCTTGTAGCTTTATGTCTCTGTATTATTCTTATAGTTAAAGATTCATTCCTAGTAATTTATGTGCATATATGCTTGATGTATTGCAGGCTTAAAAGGAATTAGTTTACACTCCAAATAAATCACTTAATAGGGCTTATATAAAAGTTTGATGGAAAAGCTTGTTTCCAAATTTAACTAAAATAGAAAATACTGGAATCCTATCAGTTTACCCATTTCCCAGTAGAATTATATTTTCATTACTCAGAAGTCTTTGATTTACCCTAGCAGATATATCAAATGCTTTCTTTTATATCTCAACAGGTGATACCGCATCAAATAGCTAAAATACTAATCCAATCCTTACTCCTCCAATGATATCAGGGGTTCCTCCTTCCTCCCTTTCCTCCGACTCTGGCAAGTATAGATGACTTTTTTAAGACACAAATTAGACAGTTCCACCTGAAGGAACATGCGGTACATCATTAGCCAATAAGCTTCGCTTGCAAATAAGAATTCCTGGAGTTTTTATACCCCCTATAAACTTCTCAGGGTCGTATATAACTGCATCAATTCCACAGTCTACTCTAAAATTTAAGTCTAGTTAAATATACGGGCCATAATATGATAAATCTAGAATAGAAATAGCATTGTGTTCCTTCAACACCGCTACAATTTCATACACATTGCTAATAATTCCAGTTAAATTAGACCCAGCAGTGAAAAACCCTATTTTGGTAGTGGCATCCTTATAATTCACCAACTCACTTGCAAGTTTTTCTAAGTCTAACTGCCCATTATCATCCTCAGGAATAGTTACAACCTATACTCCCATCTCCCTCCACATCATAACAGTTTCCTCATCTTCGAAAACTGACATAAAAATGATTGGATTTTAAGGCTCATAAGAGTCCAACTGACTCAATCGTTCTAAGTGCTCCGGGGACTCTTTATGGCTTAAGTACAGTGACTAAGCTTTAAACTTAACATCACATAATCTACAGTCAAATGACCCCCATCTGTCCATCCCGAAATAGTTTTGCTTTTTACCCCAATTAGAAACCTTTAAAATATTCAATAATTTATGCATTGGCATTAATTTACCTTTACCATAGAATATAACAGCATCATGCTCACTTGCGTTAAGAATTCTCCGTATGATATCTTTGGCTTCATGTCTGAAAAATGTGGACTGTCTTCCTGACCAGGATACAATAGTATGAGTATTTGCGTAGTCTGGCAAAACTACCTGTTTAATGTACTTTTCCACGAACTCTAGGGCTCTAGTTTAGTTTTAGTAGTCTGCATACACCAGAGGGACGTCTCCAAATGTGCCAGGGATGCTCATGAGATTTCCTATTATCCCATCAGAGATATACTGAATAAGTTTCTACCGATTCTACTCAAGCATAGTTTTTTCCGTACTCGATTTGGGCATGTCTCTATTAGAAGCTGCTTGCTGTATAAACTCGTGAATCTTACGTCTAGCTGCGGAGGCCATTTTGTATATAAAACTAAAGCTAACTAGCTCTTGCTACATCAAACAATGGGTGAATCTTGCATGAATCTGCATATTTTCCTATTTAGCAGCTTAAAACTCCTCGAATGTCCTTTGGTTCTATTCTTTGGTGAATTGTAGAGTTTCCACCAAAGAAAACTAAACCCTCGCTATTAGAACAGTTGAGTGTTATGTTGATAGGGTAGCTATTGTCATTTTATACTGCAAAGTGGAATACATTTGCTGATTTTTCCATTACTCGGAACAGAGTGGCTCCTCCTTTCCTAGCTGCCTTTTCACCTTTGCAGTCAAAAAATATCTTAGTGATTACATGTGCTAATTCTAGGAAATTGATTGTTGGCTTCATTTCAATATCCAATACATGATCACTATGAAAAGTAGCAACGAAGTATCTGTCTTATCCGGAAAATAGATATTCGTCAAATCCCCAGGATCTAAACCAGTTCCATACTGTTTCTTCTCCATACTCCAGAATAAAATATCTAATAAGTTCCTTAAAACCTTCTATGGTAATTCCGTCATCTGAGCTTGAGAACTGCTGTAGTATATTGCTAAAGTCTTTTCTACCAAATCTCACACTGGCCTTTTAGAACAGTTTAGCAAATTCATCGTAATTAAGCTCCTCACCTAGGTTTTTGTTTGCGGTTTTAAAAAGGGCGTATATTGAACTAACCGCTTCTGCAGTCAGTTCATTGTTGACTATCAGTTAAGCTGGTTAGATAGGAGATCCTGGTTAATGCTCCAATGCACACCCTGAGGACACTGGAATGATTAAGTACTCTTTTCCAGCCTCTGCCTCTATTAACAATTCATTTTAGCGGTCTTATACAGCCTCCTTTATTGATTTTAGCTTAAGTGAACCGTTTTCTATTTCAATTACTGTTATTGCTAGGTCTAAATTTGGTCTTTGGAGGGCAACACCCGATACTCGTTCATCTTCTTGGAAAATTCCTATAAAAAGTCTTGTGTCCATTTCACATTTTACTGTATAAAGGAATTAAGGAACGCATTTAGTTAATCCGTCTTCAAATGTCATTCTATGAAACAGTCCCTTTAGTCTTGCTTCTTGTAGAGGAATTGAGTAACACACGTTCATTCCTGAGAAATGCTTTAAGAAATCCTAGAAGCTCATCCAAAAGGTGCCGTCATTTTCATCTAAAATAGGCTAAATCAAAGTCTTCATTTCCTATGTCCAAAGAGGTGAATTATCACTCCAATCCCCATCCCATTCAAACTGCCCCCAAGGATTTCTTAGATTAACTAACTTGTGCTTCCCAGCTTCTCTAACCTATATAACAGTATAAGCATGTCCAGGCACTAGCCCTCCCTTAGCATTAGGCCCTCCGCTCTCAGTCCACCTATCTTCCCCAGGAGTACTTGCAGATATAAGACATCCTTCCTCATCAATCTTCTTTATATCAGTTCAAAGTTTTCCAGATTTAATCATCTGTTAAACCGCTTCTGAATCAAAACTATAGTCAACAGTAGGGCATCCAGTTAGATCTGACATTCCCTCATAAGCCCAGCCTCCTTTGAGCAAATAATAACTTCCATGCAACTTAGCATATGCCTTTTCTAACAGCAATACTCACAGCTCCTTGCCTTAAGATCTACTGAATATAGGCTGTCCTTTAGGAAAACAAGGGAAGAAGTCATCAATGAGCACAGTTACCCATTCCCCAGATTTGCAGAACCTTACTCTGTATATTCCCTTAGAGTTGACACTAGTAGTCAAAAAAAGTCTCTCTACTAAAAATGGACGTTCTGCTAAGGAAGCCAGTGCACACATAAACCAGCAATCGCCTAGCTTTCCTTATCTAATATCATTTGGCTCTATACTGTCTAGAAAAATTTCATAATTGTCGCCAAAAAACTCCACTGGACGACGCCAGTGCACTAATGTATCAATTTAGTCTTCAGTTCCCTAGAAAATCGAGATGTCTTAAGGTGGAAAGTAAGGATCAATAAAGAATCCATGATCCCTTAGCACATGTCTTCGGGATAAGGTGTGATAGTTAATCTCAAATCTGTAGTGTTGCTAGGCTTGCTCTATCATCTACTCCAGTTACTTAAACTCCTTACCAATCATCCTCTTTGCTGTGTTTACATCGGGAGGTTTTATGACCATTTTAAACGCTGTTTTAAGCTGCCAGTTCCCTTGAAAGTTTAAAGTAGCGAGAGTTTTTACCTCATTTATAGAAATCTCTTAGGAAGTTGATTACTCTTATATTCCTTCTATCTCAACTCCTTAGCTTCCAGTTATGTCTAAAGATATTACGAGAATATTAGGCTTTTGGTTCTCAACTTTTAATACATGCTGTGATTTTGTCTTTACTTCTCTTATAAGGAAAATACCCTCCGCTATTTACTACCTAGACATTTTTTAATTACTAGTCTTGTATTGATCTAATCGGGACTGTAGAGAAGTTTGATACAGTTCAAATTCTACTTCGTATATTTCAGTTTCTCCTTTTAATAGCTTCGCTGCCCATTGCCTCTCTGCGTCTTCACATATACTCTTAATATCTCTTCCTGCCATTCCCTCGGAATGACTTGCTAATTGTCTTAATTAACTATCTGTTAGATGTCTAGCATATTACCTAAAGATTGCATGACGGCTCAGTAAGTCAGGATAAGGGAAATTTATTACTTTAGAAAATCTGGACTGCAATGCAGGGTCTAAGTCCTGTTTTCTATTTGTAGCACAGATGATCATTACATTCTCGTTACTCTCAAACCCATCTATATACCGTAAGAACACACTTAGCATACGTCGTGTTGCCTCATGCATATCTCTTTCCCTGCTTTAAGCCAGTGAGTCAATTTCATCTATAAAAATAATACATTTGCCTAAAGCCTTGCAATTATCAAATATCTTCCCTAGATTTTTCTCAGCTTCACCGTAGTACATTGATACTACTGACTCTAATCGTACATATACCATTGGGATTTTAACCTAGTGAGCAATTATCTTAGCTGATGTAGTTTTCCCTGTGCCTGGAGGCCCTTCAAACAGTACAGCTCGAGGCCTGTTAGTCTCTACCTTTACTCTGGTATATTGGGCAATTTTATCATATATCTCCGGGTATTTCAATGTAAGTAGTACTGTGTCCTCAATCTCTTATTTAGCTTCTTCATATCCAGCTAGATAATCCCAGGCCAGGTAAGTATCCTAAGGCTGAAATACTTTAGCTCCTAGATCCTGGAGGTTCTGTATAGGATCACCTCTAATAGAAGGCTCGTTTTTAAATAAAGCTCCATGAGGTGTTCTAGAAATTGTTGGAGTGTTAGGCTTATTAGCTATTTCGTATATGTCCTTTATACGTTAAGCATCCTCCTGGAAATCTGTTGGTTTTGAGTACTCAAATGTATAGAAGTATTCGTTATTCGGCCCCTGTAAAGTTATAGTGAAATCACTATTACCATCACTAAAATTGTATCGTTTACTATCAATATTTCAAATTTTATTGTTTTCCTGGCTTATAAGTTTTACATTTTTATCGTATAGTCCGTTATTAATGTAATCTAAAACGCTATCAATAGTGTTTCGTCGTCTATCTATAGGAAATGACACGGAATATTTATTATCCTTTACTGTAATACTGATATTAGGGTAAGACATCATTTAAGTCCCGTATTTTTGTTTTAAATCACTAATCTGCTACTGCATTTACTAATGAATCTGTTTTAAGTGATCTAGCTTATGATCACAATAAACCATTGTAAACAGCCCTCTTACTAAAAACATTGTAAATGGAAGATTTAAAATAAGTATTAAAAATTCTAAAAACATCTCCTAAATAAAGAACAGAGGAATAAATCTTAAAGCTTTTTGAATTAACTAAACAAGTAAAGTTCTTTAAACAAGTAACAGAAGATGAGAAAACTGTAGAAGTTCATAAATAATGCTGTAACTACATGACTTTATAAAAGATAAACTAGGGATAAATCGTATTTAACTATGGGGATGTTGGAGGTCATTTTTATATTGTGTTTTAAGGATAAATTTCAATATAAATACCGTTACCTAAAAGTGTAGAATAAGAAAGTATTGACCAACTCGGAAATTGTATTAAAAAAACAGTATAAATAACAGAATTAACTGAGGTTGCTGAGCTTGGGGCAGGAATTGGATTTGGTGAACTTGCATTGATTAATAATTAACCTAGAGCAGCCACAGTTTAATGCAAAACAGACTGTTATTTTGGGGTTTTGAAAGCTGATAATTACAAAAGAATTCTAGGAAAAATAGAATAAAGAAGGTTAAATGATAAAATTAAGTTCTTTTAAAATCTACGGTATTTCAGCAATTGGACCAAAATTGCTTTATCTAAACTTTGTTAGTACTTTTTAGTATAAACTTATCATAGGAATTAATGATTGTATAGATAAGGAGACAAGGCTGAGCATGTGTATATAGTAAGATACGGAGAATTTAAGTTTACACAGAAAATTGATATTGATAGTGACTTGAAAGATCCTTTGGCCATTACCACTAGCACTTAAAAGACCATTATTTAATTACAACGTAAGTAAATGTAAATAGACAAAATAAAAGAATTACAGATTATGCAAAAAGGAAATAATTCGTTTTTAGGTCTTGAGGAATTATACTTGGAAAAATAAACAAGATAATTCTCTTGTCAGTGTGTTTAGGACTTTTCAATCGTTTTTTCCATCAAAAATTTAGATTTTTTATAAAGAATTACTTATAGCGAAACGAAAACTCTATTTAAGAAAAAGTTTTAAAGGTACTGAGAAAGATTACAGTAAAGACTTTCAAAACTTAGATAACTTGAAATATATAAGTACTAGGCTAGTCACTAAACTACAAAATCAGTTTCTATAGAAAATCAAAAGAAAGTACCTCCGTAAATGACACAATCTTTCAATATAGATACTACTCCTAAAACAAGGCTTAAATATGTAAGTTCAAAGCAAATAGGACGTTATATGAGAAAACGTCCTAAATCTTCTTATGGATTTAGACCATCAAGCAATATTATATAAAGAGTTAAAAGTAGAATAGGGATTTCCCCACTAGGAGAAGAGTATAAAAGACGAAAAAGACCAGATTCTAATTAGTCCTTTACAACCAGTAGGAAATATAGGCCCAAAAGACGTCCTCCACCTAATTTCCACGCATCTCCGAATAAAAGATAGAGTATAATATCACTAAGCAGGTAAAAGTCAAGATCAGAAAGTCCCTGTCGATTGAAATCAAGACAATCTCATGGTGGAATAAGCAATATTTGTTGATAAATTCATTTACATTTTTATGATAAGTAAAATCGATTCTTCTACTAATTGTTCTAATAGCATATCTGCTGCGTCGAATTAAACTTGAGCTTCTTCTTCCTCATAGTCAATCCATCGTTTCTCCTCTTAATTTGTATCAATACAAAGCATGTCTGATAGTTTCTCTTCTCTGATCTTTTGCAAAACTGATTCATCGGGCTGTCCATTAGCTAGTAGAATATCATCTGTTGGTAGAAATCCTGCTTTTATTTATTCACACTTTTATAAGTAATCTTTGATTTTTTACTTCACTTAAACATTTGTAAATTTCTCTATCATTTTCCGCTCTTTTATTGACCATAGCACTGGAGCGCCATAGACTCCGTATGGTCTTATATAATTCAATGATTCATTAATAACGTCAAAAAGCATTTAGCAGTATAATCTTTTACATGGCAAACTATCACAATTAAATACATCTTTAAGTTTTTAGTTAATTTCATTAGGCAAGATCAATCCTAAAGTAGGAAATTTCACTAAAGCTCCGATTTCAGCATTTTATAAAAATTCTAGTTTCTCTATTGGATTAGTTTAAATAGGAGAATTAACAGATTTAATTACTTGCTCTTCGAATGGTTTTAATTGTTCTAGTAATTTTTCATAATACTCTATAATAAAATCTACTTTTGGGTTCACCTCAGCTGGCTATTTCTCCTCAATTAAAGATAAATACTCAGCCATTTCAATTAGTAAAATCTCTTTATTAATATTTTCTATTTCCTTTTGCTCATAAAACAGTCCAGTATATTTTTCACTCTCGTATTATTTCTAGGATTATTATACCCCATTAAAATAGCTTTATTGTTCAATAGATTCATTTGATTAATCTTCTCTAAAACTTTGATCTGGAGTAGAAACCCAGGACTCACTGTCTAAATCTTAATCAATTTCTTATATTATCGGCTCTTAAGGTTCTTCTTCATCTTCTAAGCTTAATAATAACTCAGATGATAATACTTTTGGTATAAAAGGATCATGAAAATCATATTTATCAAAGCTATTATTCTTGTATATTTATTCTTCAACTAAAATAAGCTTATTTTAAGGCTTCTTACATATATCAAATTATATCCTGGATTGAGGAGTTGAAGCATATGAAACTAATTCTAGTATATCATTATCAAAAGAAACACTATTCTACTCAGTAATCTTTTACAGACATTATTAAGACGATTCCGACTCATTGAAGTAAATACTGATACGTTCTTCAGTTAGTACATCTTCGTGAGTTAATTATCCATATAGATCTTTTGAGCCAAATATATCGAAGTTTTAATCTTCATCTAATTCAAGTATTTACTCTGAAAACTGTGGGTCTGTTAGTAATTAAGGGAAAGATGATGATTTAAACTCTTGAAACGGATTGAAATGATTTTATTAGCTTATGCAATCATCCGATAAACTTTAGTCTAATTTTGCATAATAGTTTTTGTTTATTTCATCAACATCTAGTTCTAAATTAAGTTTATTTGCTTTTTAACCTTGTTTTTATTGGAAATTGCTTAAATGTTAGTTTATACTTTATGAGTACTCGGAGGATCCTACATTCGACTGTTATTAGAAGAACTGCTATTGGTATGACTGCTCCTAATAATTATTTTAAGTGTTTCCCTCTAGTGTTTAATTAGAAATGAGATTGTTCTGCATTTCTTCATATTCATTTAATAATTACGATAGCTCTTAAGGGTCTTCTAGTATATTATAGGAATTTTAGCTGCTTTTATTTGAGCTTAATGTCTCTTTGTTTTATATTATTGTAAACTAAACAACATTTAAGAGATTTTTCAAGTGATTAGTTAAGTTCTTCCTATAAAAATGTATATAATTTTAAAGTTTGTAGTCATTAGTAGAGCTATTTGTCAATTAAACTTACAGACCTTCATAAAAATATTCAAGATAAGTTTCAATTTAATTTACATGTTAATTCAGCTGATATTGGTAGTGATTAGTTTATTTATTATTATTTTTACCATTAGGAGATCCTTATCTTGATTTTTATTAGGATTAAGGTGTTGTTTATCGTTATTAACTAAAATCAGTTGGCTTTGCGTACTTACTTTACAATATATTTTATTTCTGCGATATTTAGTCAAATTCTCTGTCACTTCTTTTATCTAATTTAAGTTACAATTCTATGGGTTAACATTTTCTACCAAAGCCTTTGCCTTTTTATTACTCTGGACTAAATTTTTAATACTTAGGAGCTTACTTTTACACCGTAGACTGATTTTAAGTTATGTTTTATGAGTTCTTACTATTAATTTTACTATTCTTTTGC
Organism: Condylostoma magnum; assembly: GCA_920105805.1. NCBI lineage: Eukaryota > Ciliophora > Heterotrichea > Heterotrichida > Condylostomatidae > Condylostoma > Condylostoma magnum. The sequence continues at coordinate 117,530 of CAKKTI010000010.1, forward strand.
CTAATTTTTTAGTTTAATTTTCTCAAATTTCTCTTTTTCTCACTTAAATCATATTTCTTATTTATCGAAGTTTACTATTATTATTCATTTTACCTTTTATTCTATTATGAAGTATCACTTTTTAACTTCTGATTTTACATAGTCCTTTTCCCAGATGCATGTTTTCGTTAGTGCTACTTCTTACCTCTTAGTACAGGAGTAAGATCTCTTTTTCTGCTTGTAAAAGATTTAAACGTTTATTTTGTAAGTAAAGGGTAAAAATCATTATTCGTTTAGCATTTTCCCAGCTTATCCTTTTAAAGTATAACATTTCTTTTACTATTTGATTTTTATCGCAAAGTGTTTGATGCTGATTATGTTTCTTGAACTGTTCTGGCTTTTCCTCTTTACTTCAGCACTGATTAATTTCTTTAACTATCTTTAAGACTCATTTGATTAACCTAACAATATCTCTTTTAATCAGATTTCAAAGAGCCTCTAATCCCAGATGTAGCTCCACTGTTCTCTTGTATCAAAGATAGGTCTAATTTTGGTATATATATTAAAGGTATTGAATTTGCAATTCCGCCTTTCTAATCCATTTTAAAGTTAATCTGTAACAAATAAAATGTTTAATTAGTGTTCTTTAGAACTTGGAATACTAATTACTTAATTAATAAATTACTCTATAATAGATATATTACCTCTAGCCCACATTCCTTGTAATTCCGGATCAACTAGATTAGGATTTGAGGCAATTAGTTCATCCTGGTACTCTTCATCGAACTAATCATTCTTCTGCTTTTGCTGTAATATATTCCCCAGTTCTCATTATGTATTAAACATGTCAATAGTAAAAGCAACCATTAAGTTTAGTCCTATTAAGACAGCTGTGAAGTAAAATATAATAAAATAGTAACGATAGTAATTGCTTGTTATATCACAAAATTCTTGAGCAATCAGCATTCAATTGTTTACAACAAGCAGATTAAATAGGGTAAATATACCGTTGGGAAAGTCGTTGAAATTAATGCTCACATAAGTATATGGAATCGCCCCATCCTTATAGAATTTAGGGTTCTGTATATAAATTTGACCTCCAAACAGCTCTATTCCTACAAGGGAAAAAATGTAAAATATAGCAAGAATTATTCCTAAAAGATTTGCGAATATTGGTATCAGATTAAAGAATGTTGAGAATATTACTTTATATTATTCGATATAGGAAAGTAGATTTAAAATACGACCTAGTCTTAATAAAATAGCATAATTAAGATATCTGACATTTTGATAGTCATTTGGACTTAGAATTACTATCAGGATAATTAAAGTAACTATATTTAAGATCAAGTTCATTATATTGTTGAACTTTTTGAGGTATCCAATAAAACTAAATGCATATATCTTCAAAGCCATTTCAATCATAAATATTGTTAAAAATATGATCTATATATAATACCCATAGATATTATAGTAATACATAAATAACACTTCTATGAGTATAGTGAGTAAATTGACCAAAACAACTAAATTCATCAGTCCTTCAAACCAAATGGTAGAAAGATAGTACTTTAACCTTGAATCCAATTCATTCTATTACTATGTAGTATTTTAAGGCTAATAATTATCTGCATAATAATGTTCAACAACTTTTATAAGATTTTCAAATTACTCCTAATTTACCTAATCATCCTCATCAATTTGCAATTAACAAAAAATATCATTTTACTATTGTACTGTAAACTTGTAATCAATTGACTCAAACAGTGCCTCACAAGTTTCTCTAGTTATATACCCATCTCCATTGAAATCTAATGTCTAAAATCCTTCCTATAACAACTTAGTCCTTTGATTAACAAAATTATTAGCTATATTCTCTATCTATTTTCTATAATTATTGTAAAATACAGCTTAGACTAAATTAAGAAAGAAGAACAGAGAAGTAAGCAAGTAGATTATAAAAAACAAGCAGTATCACTTATTTTTGTCATATGCAGGTAGCATTATGTCAGGGAAGTTTGCCGTAGTTAGTAACACAAACATATTTCAAAACCCATCTTATAACGTTCTGAAATAAGTAACTTACTCAGCAGTTTCATCAAATAAAACGTTTCCCATAAAGCCATAAAATAGCACTTAAAAGCAAATTAAAATTATAACTGCTCTGGCATCTAATATAACATGCACTATTCTTCTCAAACTTTCCCTTACTACTCTTATTATAACTATAAACATAATAGGCCTTACAAACTGTGAAAAATAAGTAACATCATTAGTAATCATTACTTAAACATTGTCTATAAAAGAAGCTATAGCTAAGGCAATAACTAACCCTGTTCTAATTCAAGATGTCTTAGAGCCTCTTGCAAAAGATTGTCTATAACAGGCTAAACATGTTATGATAATTAAGCAAATTACCTCAATTGAATGTAGAATCCTTTATGGTAGTTTAGGAAAAGCGGACATTGGCACTGTGTATCCATTAGTCTTACATTTAAATCAATATGAAGTGTCATTACATCAAGACGGTTTCTCAAAAAGTGAAAGAGAAAGATATACTACCATCACTGATACTTTTAATAATTTTATCCTATGGTAAAATTTTCTTCTGGCAAAAGAAGGTCCGGCGTCTTTAAGCCTACTTAGTCCTTTTATAGCATTTCTAACATTTAAAGCTGCCTCGTTTAATCTGTATTCTTCTCCATTTTGTAAAGCTATTGTTCTAAAATTCTGCCCTTTTTACATTTTAATGAAATCAAGTAATGTATCTGGGAGGTCTAAAAGCTCGGAAAATGGTTAGTAAAGGAAAAAAGGTTATTTGGAAACTAGGTCGAGTAGTAATTAAAGGAGAAAAGAAGGAGTGTAATAAAGTTAAGGGAGAATTAATCAATCGATTGGGTATGAGTCTTATTCAAATTCGCCTAAAGGGAAGTATAAAAGATATATTAGTATGCAGAGAAAAGTTGAATAAAATGCGGAGAGGTTGCATTAATAGAATCTTAGGAAAATATGATAGTTTAATTAAGAGTTATGTGAAAGAAAGGAAATTATTAAATAGATTTTGAATTATTTCATAGGATAGGAGGATATTTTGTAATTAAATGATCAAGTAGTGTAATAGATCAAGCATTTTGAAAGTGTTTTATAGTAAAATTAAAGAAATTATTAGTATAAAATTACTTAGTTATAATTCAATGTTTTAAAGGTTGATAAGAAAATCTAGTGTATTAATAGGAAAATCGAGGATCAAATATAACAGAAAAAGGGAATCATATGAGATCTAGCTTAAAATATTCTTCTAGATATCATAGCAAGTAGTGTTGATTCCTGCTAAGTATAAATACCAAAAGAAACTAAAGCAAATGTTTTACCCATATAGCATTAATTATGGTAAAACTCTAATGATATTACTCATATACAGTAAGAATTGATACTCAAGCAAATTCAAGTGAATTCTCTACAAAGATCGCTTTAACAAAGGCAAAAGGAAATCAAGGAAAGAAAATAAAACCTTAGAAACAGAATCAAATAAATATCAGATCAACCTAAAAAAATTAAAAGCTAAAAATTATCCTTTTACCAAATTTACCTTTAAAATCCTTTATTAAATCGATATATTAACTACCTAATTTTGCAACTTAGTCACAACATCTCTGACAATTTCCTTGCATATAACTTTATTTTTAGCATGCCTAGTAAGTCTTTTAACCTCCTATACAATTCCTTATAAAAGTCCTAAAATCATTCCATTCATTAGTGTTACTTAAAAGTAGATAAAATTAGCATTTCCTCCAATTCTCCCAATCCAAATCTATGACATTTGTACTGAAAACACAAGTCCTACAATGGCCCCAGGAATAGTAATAAAATTTGATGGTATATTCCTTATAACTTTCATATGCTAAAATATCAACAAACCACAGAAAACATAGTCTGATAAAATTGGCCCAGGATGGAAAACGGTTGTTAATGCTAAAATTAAAGAAGCAAATAAAGTCGGGGCAATATCATTCTTCTAAGATCTTCTAAATTTAAGCATTAAGGAAAATAAAGTTGGAAGACCTGCCCAATTCAAGGCCTACAGAACAAATCTATACATTAGCTTATATCTGTTAAACATTTCTAGTAAAATATACCAATTCATTCCAACTCCTGGTTCAATTTCATAGCGCAGAAGTTTGTAAACTATACAATTATCTATAAAGCTTCAGGATTAAGTGAGATAAAAGGAGCTTGCAATCAGTCCCATAGAAAAAACGAGTAATTAAAAGTAGAATTTTTTACTAAAGTGTGTAAAGTACCAAATTATGCTTAAGTTTAAATAATTCGGATCTAGGTATACAAGGAAGCTTAGGTATAAGGCAGATTTATTACTCTTTTTCTATTAAATCCCCTACAAATAGTTAGCTACTAAGAAATAATGAATAATATTTTAGTCAAGTCTTGCACATGCTATACAGCCTACAGGATTTAACGCGTAAATTAGCCCTAATTACTAATTTTTGAATATACTTTAAACATTATACAGTGTAATTAATTCTAGTAAAATATACACACAAAGCCAAGCCTCTCTACATTCCACTAATTAGTACGCATAAAGAAACACAGGATTCACCAAGACTCCACTGCCGTCAAAGTAAGGATTAATCCCAGCCTAAATCAATGCATTTCCTTCAATAAGCTGACTAAACTATGAGTAAATAGACCTTAAATGAATCAAATCGGGTACAAACTCAATAAACTGATAAGTAAGCAATCTGGAAATGACACATAAGCTGGCAATAACCAAAAATCGCATTTTTATAAATGGAATCTAACTTTGAGTGTAATATCTGCCTGGATATAGCTAAAAAGCCAGTGGTTACTTAATGCGGACACCTATTTTGGTAAGTTATACTCAGTTGGCCATGCCTTCATAATTGAATTCAGTAAAATACTTAATAAAACACCTGTCCAGTATGTAAGTCCGGCATCACTCAGGATAACATAATTCCAGTATACACAAAGGAAGAAAATAGTAAGGAGAATTATGATAATGAAGCCCCAGATAGGCCAAGAGGATAATATTAAGAACCTGTTAGAAATGATAACTATAATCCTGTAAAATTTATACAGTTTAGAAATTTAGGGTAGAGGTTTGGACTCGGTGCACCTGGGGGAAATGGAGGAATCACTGCTGGGTTTGGGTTTTTCCCTGGTTTGTTTGGGCTACATCTTGTAAGTTTTATAAAGACATATTAGTTTGATAGTGGAGATAGAGTAGGATCGCCAAGTGACGTAGTGGAAGATGATAAACTGATGAAAGTAGTGTGTCTGTGCTTTATTATTGTATTATTAGGAGCTATTTTATAGTAAATTACTAAACTTAACTATTATCTGGACTTGAGATTGGAGGGTTTTCTTATTGAGTAGTTTCATGTTGTGTCTCTTAAGTTTACTCTGATTTTGTTGAATCTAATTCCTATGTGTTTTAAGCATTTTTATCTTCTTGTTATAAAACGACCTTATCCCCTTAATCTTTTTGAATTGTTACTTCCTTTACTTCTTATTTAGTTTCTTCCTTTACTTCTTATTTAGTGTCTTCCTTTACTGTTTATTTAGTGTCTTATTTATTGTCTTATTTAGTGTCTTATTTAGTGTCTTATTTAGTTTCTTCCTTTACTTCTTATTTAGCGTCTTATTTAGTGTCTTATTTAGTTTCTTCCTTTACTTCTTATTAAGTGTCTTATTTAGTGTCTTATTTAGTGTCTTATTTTGTTTCTTATTTAGCATCTTATTTAGTGTCTATATTAACTTCTTATTTAGCATCTTACTTAGTGTCTATATTAACTTCTTATTTAGCATCTTATTTAGTGTCTTATTTAGTTTCTTATTTAGTTTCTTCCTTTACTTCTTATTTAGTGTCTTATTTAGTGTCTTCCTTTACTGTTTATTTAGTGTCTAATTTAGTGTCTAATTTAGTGTCTAATTTAGTGTCTTATTTAGTGTCTTATTTAGTGTCTTATTTAGTGTCTTATTTAGTGTCTTCCTTTACTTCTTATTTAGTTTCTTCCTTTACTCCTTATTTAGCATCTTATTTAGTGTCTTATTTAGTGTCTTCCTTTACTGTTTATTTAGTGTCTAATTTAGTGTCTTATTTAGTGTCTTATTTAGTGTCTTATTTAGTGTCTTATTTAGTTTCTTCCTTTACTTCTTATTTAGTTTCTTCCTTTACTGTTGATTTAGTGTCTAATTTAGTGTCTTATTTAGTGTCTTATTTAGTGTCTTATTTAGTGTCTTATTTAGTGTCTTATTTAGTGTCTTATTTAGTGTCTTATTTTGTTTCTTCCTTTACTTCTTATTTAGTGTCTTCCTTTACTGTTTATTTAGTGTCTTCCTTTACTTCTTATTTAGTGTCTTATTTAGTTTCTTCCTTTATTTCTTACTTAGTGTCTATATTAACTTCTTATTTAGCATCTTATTTAGTGTCTTATTTAGCAACTTATTTAGTTTCTTCCTTTACTTCTTATTTAGTTTCTTCCTTTATTTCTTACTTAGTGTCTATATTAACTTCTTATTTAGCTTTTTATTCAGTTTCTACTTTGATATCTTCTAATATTTACTGTTATACTTCTTCCTATTAATCTTATTCAATAATTTCCTATATTTCTTCAATCAGTTTCTCAGGCCAAATTTTATCATTTGACAACCCATATTCACTTAAAAGATCAATTCTCTTAGGTATAAAAATACTTTTAGGCCTTATAGAATTCCCTCTGTTTCCTTCCTTATTCAGCTTATATATTCTAATCAGCCAATTCCTAGTAGTATAAACCTCAGTGAAATAGTGTAGTTATATATTCTACACGCCTACCGTTTATTACCTGACTAAATCGAATCCAGGAGGCCTGCTTTACGAAGTATACAACTCTGAGAATCTATAATAGGTTAGCTTATACATCAAGCTCTACTTAAGTGCTTCTGGGGCACTATGATCAATCTTATACTAACCTTGATTCATATAGTCATCTTCCTTAATATGAGGATACTCTCCACTAGCAATTCTAAGTATCCATAGGAACTTATTTATATCATCTCCACTATAATAAGCAACTCCTCCAAAAATAACTAGCATATAATCAACATCAAGCCTTCTTAAATGCTCAGCAGCAGTTTTCTCATCACTTGCTAAAATCATTCCCATAGTAGCAATATGCGTGTTATTCCAAGTATTATTATCAATCATGACAGTCCTATTACTCATTCCAGTGATCTAATAGCCATAGTCCCACCATGCTCCAATCCTAGCGTCTTATTTAGTATTCATCCTCAACCAATAATAAGCTTCTCTGTAATCATCAACAATTACCTTTCCTCCCTAAGGATTCTTAGTTGCCATGATTATCGTAGGGGACGAGTAGGCCTCTGCTGATACCCAGGTGCAATGTACTATATAAAGCATAGATATAACTCCTATCAAAATAACACTAGAAAATGCCAGTTCAAGTGGATATCCGTATTTAGGACGTTTTTAATTCTAGTCCTCAGATTCAGTATAGCTCCACCACTCTTACACATTCTTTATATGCCTAGTGAAGTTATATAGAGTCTCTGACAACCCGATTCCTGCCAATATGCAAAGAGCAGGACATAAAATCAGTAAAAGTCTTATCATTACCCCTGCAAAATATACACTAAATACAGCATATAAGGCCAGAAACAGTCTTCCAGGAGCTTCTTTAACAATGCTGTAGTAAAATCCTAAGGGGGCTAATAGAGTTAGGTAGTGAGCGTCGAAGAAGAAGGAAATCCATGTGGTAGGCTGATGCTCTGATACAGAAGCTATTATAGGGATATGCTTTTTAGCATACGTCGGGTCCAAAAGACTCATGCTTCTACCAGTTCACCTCATACGTCCTGAAAGGGTCTCAAATAATGCATATACCAAAAGAAGCACTGCTCCGGATAAAAGCACATAATTTCCTAATTGCTTAAACTTAGCAGCACCTAATTTCTGCTTAATCCACAGCGCAAATTCATAGATCTAAATAAACACAAAGACTATATGTGATGCTAGATGCTCAGATGATGAAATTGCTTGATAACTAACAAAAGGAATCTGCATTGCTAGAATTGTGCCCAAAGCATAGAATGAGTTATAAGCCACATACATCTTCCAGTCGAATCTTCCAATGATTATCTACGATACCATGAAAATAGGAATTATGTTGATAATGAAAGTATAACCTCCCCATGCTGCCACCATATAAAAGTAACTCAAACTAGCAAAGCAGCTTCATAATAAAGACCCAGTGTTGATGGCTTTAATATACAGGTAAAACGTAAAAAGCAGAGCAAAAATTGCAACTCCTTCGTTATCATAGCTCCCAGCAACTGATCTTGTTATGTACGCAGGCACAACAGCAACAAAAAGAGCAGAAAATAGTCCAGCCTCGCTCCTCCCAGTTGCCTCTCTAGTAAGCAAATAACTACTCAGGGCAGTTAAAGCTGAAAACACAGGTGCTAAAAACACGCACACTTCCTTTATATCCACCGGAAACGACAAAAAGTGGCATAATTTAAAAATAAAGCTAGAAGTTGCCATTAACCCAGGATACAAGGTTACCCCTATAAACCTTCCCAAAGGAAACCATGACTCCGAGTCAAACCAGTTCCAAAACTCATAGAACCCTTACTCTGTCAAAAACTTGGTAGTTCTATAGTTAAACCAGGGGTCAAATTCATGGATCACCGACTCAAAGCGAATCACTGAAAAAATTCTAATTAAAAAGGCCATAAGGCAAATCAGGGATAAGATTACTATACGGAACACTGGAGCCCAGCGCACTAATACTCCTTTTACTCCACTTTCCATAAATAAATGGCCAAGCTAGAGAGTTATAAAGACCTTACCAAAAACTAAAGCAGTAAGTTATAATCAGACCTGTTATCTAAGTACTTCTGCCAGAGTTAAAACTTCGGAGTTTACTTAAAATCGTCCCTTGGAAACGGATTAGATGGATATGCTAAGTTGAGGGAGTATAGAGACAAAAATAGCACCTAAGGTGCTATTAAAGTTGATTCTAAAAACGACAATGTCTCTTTCAGCGGATTATTGACCACTGCTTCTGATTTCAAGGGAACTTTTAGTTATAATCCGAAATAAGTGAAAAACACTACTGTGAAGGGAGAGCTGGTGTCTAAGTTCAATGATAGCGATATGTACAGGTTTAATTTGACTGGGGAGTATAATGCTGAAGGTATCAGGGGGTCGTTAAAGGTGTTTGATGATTTAGCACTGTCTTTGAGTGCTGTGGCTGGTACTAGGAGATTTGGAGCTGGAGTGGATTTAAGCTATAAGGATTCTAAGCTTACTGGTTATAATGCTACTGCGTATTGGCATGAGGATGAACACTAATTAGCTGTAAAGCATGTAAGTAAAGATAGTGATGAAGTGAAATTAGGAAATCTAGTGTTATCTGGGTATAAGAAGGTTAATGATGCACTTGAAGTTGGAGGAGAGTTTGTGTATAAGAATGACGGAACGTTCGGAGCGAATTTTGGGGTTGGGAAAAAGATAGGAAAAGATTTACTAGTTAAGGGAAAGGCTGATTTAGAAGGAAGGATAAATCTAGGAGTTAGGAAAGAAGTTTCATCGGCTGTTACTCTTTAAGCTGGATTTGGTACTGATATTAATAAATTTACCTAAGATCCTCAGAATGTCAATTTAGGGTTCAAGGTTAAGCTTACTCCGTGATTTAGGTTAGAATT